>JAYJMB010032091.1:0-35766 GCA_036873735.1 Pouteria campechiana
ATTCCAATTACTTATGGTGTGTAGTGCAATTGAGGTGAAAACCCATTAAGCTTAAGAACACATGAATCAAATAGGATAGTTTAGTATAAGGTGTATACCATAACCACCTATCCTTTTCATTCAATGGTGCTCATGGTTTCATATATGTTATGTGCCTTAACCATGCTACATAATTAATGTGATTCGTAATATTATTGATCAAGCAATATATCAAACCAAATGAAAGCAAATAACTCAATGAATGATAACAAATGATTTGCAATAAAGAGCCAACATTCCCATATAACAAAATGAATCAAAGAGGATTACATCTTCACCCTGGAAAGGTAGATTTAGTGCATAATGAAAAAAGAAATTACTCCCTTCATAAAACTCAACACAATGCAGGCCATCTTCTTATTCCTCCTTTCTTCTTTGAAAACTCTCCTTCTTTTATCTCCAAAATCCCCCAAAGCCCCTACAATAGTACCCTCAAACTAACCCTAAATGAATAGCCAAAAAGATCCCCCCAAAAACCTCTCTTATTGGCTTAAAAACCAAGAGACAAGGAGGCTAAAAAATTGCTAAAAATTCGGATGGTGCCGACGTCATGGTGTAGAATTCCATGTTGCGACATGAAATCTTCTGCCCCTCCAAAATTTGCATTGCCAAGTGTTGACACTGTGATGTGGAACTCTAGGCCGCGGCATGGATTTTTCTGTCTACCAAATTGCTACCTTTATTGATCTTTTGCAAATTGTCTTCATTTCCAACTTTGAGCATCATCTTTTTTTAGTTTTTCTCTTCTTTTCCCATCTTCAATCCACCTAGAGAAATTAATAAATTCATGTTAAATTCATCTAAATTAATCAAGGATTCACAATTAATTAATTTTGAACATGCATGATATATGTGAATAAAATTCACCTATTAGATTCTAAAAGAGAAGTACAAAGAAACTAAAAAGGAGCTCAAAAGAATTACAAATGAATGCTCCAATATGAAGGAAGAAAATTCCAAGCTCAAGAGTAACAATAATACTAATAGCATACTTGAGCAAATAGTAGTTGAGAATAATGCTCTAAAAAAGACATTTACCTCCACCTTATTAAGAATGAAACTAAAGAAAAGAGGTAGACAACAACAACATAAAAAATTCGAGCCTAAACAATCTATGATTTGGGTTCCAAAGATAATTGCAAATGTACTAAATGCAACCCAATTCCCTTTAGTTAAAACAGTAATGCCCAAAAAATAATGGGTATCAATACTATCTGCAACTAACCCACCTGGACCCATTCGCAAATGGGTACCAAAAGTTAAGACTTAACTTTATCCATGCAGGTATTCTTGGGAGCCACAAAGAGCAGCATGTGGTATATCGATAGTGGTTACTCAAGGCACATGATAGGGAATGGGGAGCTGTTCATGAAACTGAAAATGAAATCTGGTGGAACGGTAATCTTTGGTGATAACGGTAAAGGTAGAGTGGTTGACATTAATAAGGTTAGCTAACCACTATCTACTACAAGTTCAAATGTACTTCCAATAGAAGGATTGAAACACAATCTTTTTAGCGTAAGTCAGTTCTATGACAAAGGCTATAAAGTTGTGTTTGAATGTCAATTCTATTATTCTAGATAAGTCTCAATTAGTTGTAGTATATGGTAGAAGACATGGAAATATATATTTGGTTGATCTTTCTGATATTCAAGCTAAGTGTCTTGTTATGAATGACAATAAACCCATGTTGTGGCATAGAAGGGTAGGACATGCCAACAAAAATCTAATTAAAAGATTATATAATAAAGATCTAATTGTTGGCTTACCAAAACTCAAATTTGACAATAAGTTGTGTGATGCTTCCATGAAAGGTAAGTAAGCAAAAGAATCATTTAAATCAAATAAAGAAGTATATCCAACCAAACACCTTTAGTTACCACATATGGATTTAGTTGGACCAATAAGAATTAGAAGTCTTAGAGGGAAGCATTACGCATATGTCATTGTGGATAACTATAGTAGATTTATTTGGGTAATATTTTTAGCATCTAAAGATGAAGCTTTTTCATTCTTTGACATATTTACCAAACATGTACAAATTGAATAAAGCTCTCATATTATTGCTATAGGGAGTGATCATGGTGGAGAACTTGAAAACCATAGATTCACTAATTCCTATGAAAACAATGACATTCTTTAAACTTTTTCTACACCAATAACACCCCAATAACATGGAGTAGCAAAAAGGAAGAATAGATCCTTATAAGAGATGGTAAAGATAATGTTGAGTGAATATAACCTACCATAGTATTTTTGGGTTGAAGCAATGACCACTGCATGTTATATTATTAACAAAACTCAATTTGAATTATACTATGGCAAGAAACCAAATATTTTTTATTTTCATACTTTTGATCGTAAATACTTTATTATTAACAATGAAAAAGAAAACTTTGAAAAATTTGATAGTAAATTTGATCAAGGAATATTTCTGGGTTATTCCATTATTAGCAAGGCATTTAGAGTGTACAACCTGAGACTTAAGATTGTAAAAGAATTCATCCATGTCAAATTTGATAAACATACTAACTCCATGAAAAGAAATAGTGATTTTGATGATGAGACAGATAATCTTCCAACAAGTGTCGAGAAAATGAGATTACAAGATAAACAAGTAGAAGATCCACTATCAGAGATAACAATGGATGAAGTTGAACCATCCACAATAGAGGTAAATGAGGAAGGTAACTCATCTCTTCCCAAAGATTGAAGGTTTATGCATGCTCATCCTAAAAACTAAATAATTGGTGATGTGTTCAATAAAGTTAGAACTAGATTATCCTATCACCAAATATGTGACAATTTTGCTTTCATTTCTCACTTAGAACCAACTTTCATAGACTAAGCATTAGAAGATGAGAACTGGATTTTAGCTATGCAGGAAGAATTAGATCAATTTAAAAGAAATGATGTGTGGACCATCAATTTGTTATAGGAACAAAATGGACCTTTAGGAACAAACTAGATAAATCAGGAATTATAGTGAGAAATAAGGCAAGATTAGTTGCAAAGGGTATTGTCAAGAAGAAGGTATTGACTTTGAAGAATCATATGCCCTTGTTACAAGGATTGAAGCCATTAAAATGCTTCTTTCATTTGCATCATATATAGATTTTAAATTATATCAAATGGATGTAAAGAGTACATTCTTGAATGGTTTCATTAATGAAGAGGTATATGTGGAACAACCCCTTGGGTTTGAAGATCCTCATTATACAAATCATGTCTTCAAACTCAAGAAAGCTCTCTATGGTCTGAAATAGGCTCCTAGAGTTTAGTATGAAAGGCTAAGCAAATTTCTAAGTAAAAAAGATTTTTCAAGGGGTAAAGTGGATACTACTCTCCTCTTCATTAAGCATGTAAAGAATGACATACCAATAGTTCAAATTTATGTTAATGATATAGTATTTTGTGCAACTAATGCAAACCTTTGCCAAGAATTTTCTAAGACAATGCAAGAAGAATTTGAAATGAGCTTGATGGGTGAACTCAAATTCTTCTTGGGGCTATAAATCAAATAAGAGAAAGAAGGAATTTTCATCCTCCAAGTCAAGTATACAAAATTTTTTTTAAAGAAATTCAACATTGAAGATAGTAAAAAATATGGAACACCAATGAGTACTTCAATAAAGATGGACAAAGATGAAAGAGGTAAATCTATGTGTCACAAACATTATAGAAGCATGATAGGATCATTATTATATTTGACTGCTAGTAGACCAGATATAATATTTAGTGTCTGCATGTGTACTAGATTTTAGTCAGATCCCAAAGAGTCACACCTAATTGCTTTAAAGAGAATCTTTAAATACCTATTAGACACACCAAGTCTCTTCTTGTGGTATCCAAAAGGTTTTGATTTTAATTTGGTAGGGTACTCAGATGCAGACTTTGCTGGACATAAAGTAGACAGAAAGAGTACCTTAGGATCTTGTTAGTTTCTAGAAAGCATAATCATATCATGGTTTTCCAAGAAATAGACATCTGTTGCATTATCAACTACTGAAGCAGAATATGTAGCAATTGATAATTGTTGTGCTCAGATCTAATTTTGGCCTTAACTTTGTTGATATACCTATAAGATGTGACAATACAATTGCCATAAGTTTTACCAAGAATCCAATCTTGCATTCCAAAACAAAATATATAGAAATTAGGCACCACTTTATCATAGATCATGTTAAAAATCATGACATATGCTTAGAATTTGTGCCCACTAAAAATTAATTAGCAGACATCTTTACTAAACCTCTACCAGAAGGTAGATTTATTAAGCAAAGAAGAAAACTAGGTGGTATAGATCCAAATGCTTAACGTGAAACTAATAGAGCATCCATATGATGGAACATATGTTCCTTAATTGATTATTCCATTGAAAAATGCATAAAAGAACAATTTTGAAAATTGGTATCACTTTTAGAGCCTCTGAAGCCTCCTTCGGAAGCTCCGATAATTGATTTATATGCCTCAAAAAATTGACCATATCTTTGAAATAAAATATCGAAGCCTCCATAGCCCATTCCTCTAAAAATCACTATTTTGGTACCTCCAAAAACTATACATACCATTTCGTAGCCTCCAATGGGCTTCTAGCCTCCAATGGGCTTCTAGCCTCCGATGGGCTATGTTCCCTCTGAAGTAAAGCTTTGGAATTGCCAAAGCAAAATCCTATATGATTTATTGCCTCCGAAGATCGCACAACACTTTATATACTAATTTTGGATCCTCTGAAAAACTAAATCCCTTAGTGTTTTGGAGAAACCAAAAACCTAATCAGTGAGTCCAATAATCTTGAACCCTATTTAACTATTTGAAGACCTCTAAAAACCTAAAACTCCTTTTTTCTTTGAGCATCCGAAAACCCCCTTTTAGAAAAAACCTTCATCTTCCCGCTTGATTCAAACTTCTAAGTTTAAGCAATCCTTTCATCACATCTTCTCTATCAACATCTGAATCTTAACCCTCTTTTGTTGCAATGGCAAGAACAAAAGGAACTACCAAGTCTGCAGATGGCAAGAGGAAGGAAAGAGAAGAGTACTCGAAGAAAAGAGCCACCAAAAGAGTCAGATATGAAACAAATACACTTAAGGTAACATTTCTCAATAGTGAGTCTGACTATTCTAGGTAAATGGAGAGATATTATGATAGAAAGATTATAAAGGAAGGGTTTTCAACTTCGATATTTTTGGAGATAGTGGCATGAGATTAGAAGTAAGTGAATGATTTAAACACTAAGGTTGTATGAAGTATGTAAGCTACCGAGATTACTTCTATTTAAGACTCGTGAGAGTCCTAATCTGCAACATTAACCTTAGAACAGAGAGGTCATGGATAGGAGAAGGTGAAATTGATGTATTCATAGAAAATTTGAAAAAATGTTTCAATCTTCCTTTGGTAAATGCTAAACCAGAATGGCCTACCAGACAAAGACTATTTTCAGATTTGGTAGGATCAGAAATAGATGAGAAAGAGAGTTATCTTAACTCCAGCCATCTAAGCTTAAGTCTTAAATTAGCTTACATGATTGTGATAAACAATGTGTATCCAAGAAAAGGAGCTATAGGAGATATATTAGAAAAGGATGGAAAAGTATTGTGGGCTCTAAAGAACAGAAAGAAAGTGGATTTGGCCAAAATGATGTCAAATCATATTTATTCAGTTAAGAGCACCTCAAGATGCCCTCTTCCTTATGGAATGATTTAGACTAAGCTAATAAGGCAAGCAGGATTTAGTCTGTCTGAGGAACATAGAGAACCTCCAAGACACTCAGACACAATTGATGAGAAGACCCTGAAGAGAATAGGTTTCAAGTAAACTTTACAAGGCTGGATCAATGAGAAACCAAGAAAAGCAGATCAATTAAAAAGATCTAGACCAAAGCAAGAAGAAGAAGAAGAAGAAAAAGAAGAAGAAGAAAGAACAATAAGACAAGAATTTGGAACAGAAAACAAGAGAGACTCCAAGAGAAGAAGAAAGATCTATCAGAATAGAGGAGTCAGAAGAAATTTTAAGAAGAGAAAATGAAACAGCAGCAGTAGCAACAACAACCACTCCTTCTTTTACACCCATCAGATCTCCGTCACCCATAAAACCCACTCATCAATCATCGACACCAACCACTTCATCAATCCCCACTACTTAATCCATTCCACAACATTTGGAAAATAGACTTGAGAATATTGAAAATCTTTTGACAACTCTAGGTCTTCAAATTAACAAGATTGATCAAAGACTTCACTACTCCATGTCATCTATGATCTTAAGAGTTGATAAGATTGACTCTCTAACATCACTAGCACAATCATTTAGAGGTCAAGCTTAGCCTCTACATTCTCCACCTACAACTCACTTCTCTCCATTTCAAGCTCATTCACCTATCATAGTGGTATCTTTCCCCACACATTCTCCACAATCATCTCCGTAATTCCAGAGGTTGCTCATCTTGAGACTAAACCTACTGAAATTGCCTCTCCCTCTCCTCCAACGTAGCCTCCTCTATTCCAACCACTGATGTCTTATCAAACATGCCTGATGATTGCCTTTCCAATCCTCATAGAGCTATTGTCAGACATGAAAAATATTTCACAGCTTCACTTCCTAAATTTTATTTTCTTCCCCCAGGATAATTTACCATTCTAAATTGGGATTGGTTTGATCTTGTTCGATTAGGAGAATTAATCCCCACTTGAATTGAAGAAATTCCTCTAGAATGGAATACACCTTCAATTCATCTAGAATGGAGAAGACCTCCCACTCTTCCACAAACTCCTCGACAATCTCCACCAAAACCAATTTATGATAATCCTGACATTCTTGTTCATATCTATCATCCAATTAAATTCACATATTTTGAATTCACTACTCAATCAAGAATTAATTTTGACATTACCAAACTATTTCTATCCCACTATCTTATCATTCATCCTTCTTCACTTGCATTTCCACAAATTAGGGATCAGAATACTTTTTCTAGAATTTTACTGATCCCTTATCCTCCTCTCACACCCATGGGCCATGAAATCAAAATTCCTCAGTTAGCATCTTTTCAAGATGCATACACTAAGAAACTTCTTCAGATGCTTCTAGCATTAAGGCCCCTATAATAGTTTTTCCATCTCCATCAGGACAATTCAATAACATTCTTATAATTAAGGAAGAATCTTTGTTTTATTCTAAAGCTAATTTGTGAGCTATTGCTGACAATCTTTGACTTCCTTATCCACAACTTACTGATCACTCACTTCTTAATAAAAGTTGTGTGAATTATCCCAAACCAGCCCCTTTACCAAAACCAAAAACCTCACCACCCCCTTCTACCAAATCTAAAACCATAAGAAAACCTCCTACAATCCCAAAACCAAAATCACTACCCAAACCATTATCTTCTACACCTTCTTCTCAACCATCCTCTTCAAAACCCAAGAGGAAGCCAAAGATTCTACCTCCAAAAGAACACATAAAGGCTCCTCTTTCTCGAATCACCATGTATCATCAAGAATAACATGCAAGAATGAATGCCAATATAGAAGCCCTCTTAAAAGGGACTCCTGTACTCTTTTCCAAGTTATTAGATCTATAATTTTGAGAGCGCATTGATTTTATTTATGTCATTGACTATGGATCCACTGACTACACTCATGAACCCCCAACTACAATTTCAAAAGATTCATTTTTCATTCCAACTCCTCCACCAAAAAGGATTGAGAAAATCACTCCTAAACCATCAAAGTCATCTCCTACACCATCACCCTCTCAACCCAAGCCTCCTCTTCCCCCTCACAAAGAAACCTTTTCTAAAACTTATAAGAGAAAACCCAAACCATTCCACTGATTATGCTGCCTCTACACTTCTTTTTCTTTCTTTACAATATCTCCAATTTCCATTTATGTGATGTAGGATTTTTTTAAAACTCTCTTGTAATTTATACTTTCTGTGGGGAATCCTTTTTTATGTAATTTTGGTCATATTTTGTACTTGCATTTTTGTTCATCACAGACTATGTTTTGTACTTGTAATTTTGGTCATGATAGGCTATGTAAATTCATTTTATTTCTTTCCACCTTTTGATTATGACAATAAGGGGGGAGAAAATATAGTGAAATGTATGAAATGTAGTGCACCCATTTATGGGGAGTTGCACTAAGTTAATAGAATTCCATTGAACATCAAACATGTATTTAACCATTTTAAATTTTCTTTATTTGTATAGTTTTAAAAAGTATATAACTTAGTGTTTTGTTATCATAAAAAAGGGAGAGAATGTTGAACATGCACTATTATCTAGCTTGATTTTTGATGATGAACATTCTTAACCAACCATGTTTTGAAGACGAGCAAAGACGTGAGTGAAACATTAAGATACTAATAATTTATTCTCAAGTACTTTGCAGAAATATTTTTTCCAAACTAATCTTGAGAATAAACTTCATGATGCTTAAAGGTAGAAACCAAGTAAATGCTCAAGAAAACTAAGTATATAAATTATAAATATACTTAAAAGAAGAAAACAAAAAGTTCAGAGTTATTAAGAAAACTTCGGAGTCAACTTCAGAGTCACTCAAGTACTTCAGAGACAAAAAGGATATCCCTTTGGAGCCAATGAAACATTTCAGAGATAGAGGGAAATCCCTTCAAAGTCACAAGCTTCAGAATTAGAATAAATGCCTTGGAGCCAAGACAAGCCTTTCGGAGTCACGAGCTCACAACCTTCGGAGTCAGTTAAAGCACTTCGGAGTCACTAGCTCACAAACTTTAGAGTCAAGTCAAGTACTTCAAAGTTAACAAGGTGCTTCGGAGACAACATTGAGAGAATTTGGAGTTAACAGGACACTCATCAGTAAATATAACTTGTCAGAGTCAAAAGACAAACACTTCAAAGCCAAGTAAAGCATTTCAGAGATAGAGAAATATTTTAGAGTTCGGAGTTCGTTGCTTCAGAGTCACAAATTAAGTACTTCGAAGACAAAATGGAACTTCGGAGTCAGCCATCATTGTATCCAACATGAGTCACTTTTGTCATGCCACTTTAGAGCCTCCAAAACATCACTTTGAAGCATCCACAGAGACAACAACATGTGAGCTATGCAAGAAACTTCATACCACTTAAAACTCAGAGGATTTGGTGTTGAATTATAAGCTCCGAAACCTTGATGAAAAGTTCAACAACCATAAACTCAAATATTTCTTTATACTAAATGATTTTCAACTACCACAGTAGAGAAAGTCAGAGGTTTTAATATAAAAGAAGTTAAGTAAGAATGAAGAAGTAAGAGATTACTTGAAACACAAAAAGAGAAAGCATTTACTAAGCCTTTAAAGTTTTCTTCCACGATTTCAACTCCACTACAACTCATTCAAAGAAGCATTCAAAGTTTTACATTCAACCACTTCTGGAGATTGAATCTTATTACTTTAATGTTATATTAACTATGTTTATTGCTTTTAACTTCATACAAATCAACTTGCTATAGACATTAATACTTATACACATGTATTTTTGCATATTTCTGCAAGTCAAGGACTTGCCTCTGTGTAATGAAAGCAAGTAGATACTTGCTTAGTATTTGTATAAGTTAGTTGGTGAACTTGAAAACCAAGAAATGTATTTGCTTGATCAGGAGGTTACTGATCAAAGAAGGTATTAGTGGAACCTGAGTTTAGCAGAAAAGGCTAACTCAAAGAAGTGGAGTAGGAACCCAAGTGAAGGGCCGAACCACTATAAAAATATCATTCTAAGTGCATTATGTTATAATGAGTGAATTTTATTCACTTATATTACACATGTTAAGCTTAGTTATTTGCAAATCCTTATCTCTTTTAGATGAATTTCATGCTCATTTGTTGGATTTTCTAGGTGTCTTGAAGATGGAAAAGAAGAAGTTTAAACTTTGGAAAAGAAAATGGCTGCAAATGTAGCGAAAAATCAACACAAAATCAAGATAGCCAACTAGGGCTACCTGCCCCCACTTGGTGCCACCGGCGCTAGGACTGAAGACCACCAGTGGCCCAGCAGTAAGCCAACGCCGATGGCACCTGCGGTGGATCGGTATTTTTCATGAATTTTCTGCATTGCGTATCTCCTAGGTTTTTAAGCAAAAAGTTTTGGTTTTTCAAGAAACTTCTCAGTTTTGTTTTGGGATTTTTCTTTAAGGTTTGGAGGCCAATTTTCTGGGAGTTTTCTTATGGAGAAAAAGAAGAGATTGCAAGTAAGAAAGAAGAAGGAGAGAAGATGTTCTTCATTGTGATCATCCTCTCTAAGGGAGTTATGTTATTTTCTCTTATGAATTAAATCTCTTTTTCTAGGGTGAAGATGTAACCCTTTCTTATACTCTTTGTTATGGATTGTTGGATATTATTAATGTTATATGATCTTATTTCGATCATGATGTTGTTTGCAATAATTTAACTTATTTTATTACTTGTTCACTAATATTATAAGTTAGATTAATTATCAAAGCATGGTTAAGGTAGACACCATATGCTAAACCATGAGCTCCCTTGAATGAGAAGGATAGATGGTTAAGGTAGACACCATATGCTAAACCATACTATTTTGGTTCTTATATTCTTGAGCTTTCACCTCAATTATGCTACACACCATAGGTAATTGGAACTAGTGAAAATACTTGATTTTAACCCACACACTTAACGGTAATAATCTTACTTTTGAAAGAACAAACGCAAGTGAGGCATTGAATCCAACATTCCATTCTCAAGGGGGTATCATCTTGTGGTAAAATCGGATCCCTAGACTTCTTTATCTTGCTAATCTCTTTGCATTATATTTAGCCATTGATTTACTTTCATTCTAATAAGTTTCTGAAACTCTGAAATTATACCAAACATTATTCCAAGTCTATTTAGTTATAAAGTCAATCTTTTAAGGTTAGGATAGTTCAGTAACTAAAATTAATTAAGTTAGTTTGACGGTTCTCTGTCGGATCGACCCTTGCATTGCACACTATATTGCTATACGTCCATACACTTGTGAGGAATTATAGGTTGAACCATCAAGTTTTTAGCACCGTTGCTGGGGAATGGTTCCAAATTGATTTGATTAAGTTAAGTACAATTTTTATTTTTACTTATTGTAGGATTATTGTATTTAGAACTTTTAATTGTTTCTTTCTTTTTACTGAGTTGTGATTACAAGGAAGAAGAGTAGATGGGAGAAATGACCCTTAAGGAGACATATGAACTATACGAGATACTTGGAATAAACTCACAATAGATGAGTGCTAGAGGTAAGTCCCGAGGAATGTATGAATTGAATTCTAACATTGAGCTTTTTATGCAGATGTCAGAGCTTGCTAAGTAAATGAATATGATGTTGTCCATGGTGATGAATCAAAAATAACCAATTCCTGCTAAGGTATCTTCTTGGCAGAGTATTGCATAATTTTTAGGATAAGCTAATGTGATGAATTTCTAAAACCAACCACATCTTAATAATCTATATCCTGGTTGGAGAAGTCATCCCAATTTTTCATGGAACAATGATCCGAATCAGATTCAATCAAGAACGTGTTTTCAATCAAATTAGCCTACTCTCAAAGAAACATTGTAGAGTTTTATGCAAGCAACCTAGACTCAATTATAAAACAATAAAATAAGGTTCCAAAATATTGAAGCAGATTCCAGAATGTGGAGGCATCCATGAAGATAATAGGGACTCGGTTGGGGCAAATTGTCAAGGTGGTGCAATGTTACACATCTAAAAAGCTATCAAGTCAGCTTGAGCAAGTGAAAGCAATCACAATATTGGGAGGTAGTAAGGTAATAGATGATAAAGTTTATGATGTGATTAATGATTCTAATATCTTTGCAGTTGATGAGAAGGAGGTGAATGCAAGGAGAGCTATGTTTCCAATTCTGAACCCTCCACTCAACTATAAGCCATCACCATCTTATGATCCACCTATCCCATTTCCTGGGCATTTGGAGCTAAACAAAGTGGTTGAAAACCTTGCGATGGCAATAAGCAAATTTTGGTGTTAGATGTTTTCCCATAAGAAAAAGTTGGTGAGATGATTGAAAATTCTAATAAGGGCTCAGAAAAGGAGGAGATTAAAGAAAAATCTGAACTAGAGCCATTGCCTCATTCTTTAAGGTATGCATCTATAGGCAATGATTTATGCTTTCTAGTAATTATTTCTTCTTCTTTTATAGGTATGGAGGAGGACATGCTCATACAATTCCAAGATCATACTATGAAGTTTGATATTTTTAAGGAGATAGGAGCTGTCCAATAAGAATAAGAATGACATCAAGATAGATATAATGGATGAAATTATGGAGGATTTTTCAAGAGAGCCCATAAACACAGTTGAAAGAGATCAATTAGAAGATGATGAATCTATCAACTATGTTTATCAACTGAGAGCACCAAAATTCTACACACCACTACCAAGTTTCAAAGAACTAGATCATAGAATAGCCAAATTTTAATTTAAAGATGGAAGGCTATAGTCGGGTTGAGACTATAAACAAAGCACTTTTTGGGAGTCTACCCAAGCTTTCTAAAAAAATTTTATTTTCTTTGCATTTAGCTTAGTTGGTTGTTTGCTTTTTTTACTTTTAGTACAAACTTTTTAAAATTTTTAATTTCAGTGTGTTTTGCGGAAGGAGGAAATTTGATTTTAGAGGATTGCAGATGCTCTTCTAAGTATTAAAATTGATGTCGAGACAGTTCAAAGAAGAGGATGCATATGCACTTTATTCAGGGAAGCCCTTGAACTTAACCATCTTTTATTATTTCACATTGAGGACAATGTTTGATTTAATTTGGGGGGTGTTTGGGATTTGCATTCAAGTGTATTCAATTTTTGAGCAAATTTTTTTGAATTTAGGTATAATTTTTAAGAAGCTTCACTTTTGATAACTTAGCTAAAGGAAATCCAAGAGGGTTTATGCTAACATGCTAAAATTGAATAAGATAGATTCTCTCTTAATGATCTGTAACATATGCTGAGTTTTTTCTTACCATTGCACATGATTTGGAATGAAGGATCGATGTTACCTTGTGATTTAATGATTTTTATGATAAGTCCTTCTTTTTAATGATTGATAAAAATTTTATTGAGCACATTATGTTATGATTATGTAAAGTTTATGTTGATCACTTGATGATTTTGTAAATTCAGTGACATATTTTGGTTGACATAAGCATTCTAGAACTTGTTTGATTATCCCTCATGGCGAAATCCTAGATTACATGTTTACTTTGAAGTAATTTAGGCATTCTTTGATTAGTTTTAACCTTTTAAGCTAACCTAGTACATTCATGTTACTAGTGTCCCCCATTAAGCCTTATGAGAGAATGACATATGCAAAGCATTGAAAAACCACCATTCAACTTTTCTTTCTTTAGCCTCATCATCAAACTCTTTTTAGCTTGAAAAAACATATTTGATCTATTAAGAGACATATTCTATGCTCATGGTTGTTTGAGAGGTATGAGTGAAGCAAAATAAGATAATTTTGGGGGAATTGAAAAGAAAAATGCCAAAAGGAATAGAAAAGGGACAAAAATAAGAATTAGTAAGGATTCCTATTTCAATTGGGGGGATCACATTCCAATTAACTCAAAAGGAAATAAGTTTAGGGGTGTGGTAGTAATACAATCATAAAAAGAAAGAGAAGAGCAAATAAAAAGTTAAGAGAGCAAACATTCATGTAAAATTCAATTATGATCTCTTACCTTGTGAATCCTTCTTCCTTTTTTTGTTTGCCAAACCCAAGGTCCCATTACAAGCTTAACAATGACTTATTGATTCAAGTGAACAGAGTCATCTACATTAGTGGAGAGGGATTATGAAAGCAAACTTATGAGGTATTTTGTGAAGATCATTAGAATCACTGATTTGCACATTATTGACTGAAAAGCATGCATGTAGCATAAAATTGATATTACACACACATTTTCACTTTATGAAAGGATTCATGAAGCATGAGTTTCATGAGATTACTTGGTAAGTGTCTTGAATGATTTCTAAATTATATGTACATGTATAATTTTTTTGGCATGTTATTGATTGATTGAGAGAGATTATCCTAACTGATTCATGAGTTCAAATTTCTATTTTGCTCGAGGATGAGCAAATAAGTAAGTTTGGGGGTATTTGATGAGTGAATTTCATTAACTTATATTACACATGTTAAGCTTAGTTATTTGCAACTCTATTAGATGAATTTCATGCTCATTTGTTGGATTTTCTAGGTGTCTTGAAGATGGAAAAGAAGAAGCTCAAAGTTTAGAAAAGAAAACAGGTGCAAAATGGAACAAAAAATCAACACAAAATCAAGACAGTCAGCCAGCACCACCGACCCCCACCTAGCACTGCCGGTGCCAGGACCGAAGACCACTAGTGGCCAGGCAGCAAGCCGGTGCCACTAACGGATTAGTAATTTTTTGCGTTGCATATCTCCTAGGTTTTTAAACAAAAAGTTGGGGTTTTTCATGCAACTCACTTTCATTTTGGGAGTTTTCTCTGAGGTTTGGTGGCCAATTTTCTCAGAGTTTTCTTATGGAGAAGAAGAAGAGATTTCAAATAAGAAAGAAAAATGTGAGAAAATATTCTTCATTGTGATCATTCTTTTTAATGGAGTTGTTTTATTTTCTCTTATTAACTAAATCTCTTTTTCTAGGGTAAAGATATAATCCTTTTTGATACTTTTTGTTATGGATTGTTGGATATTATTAATTCTATATGATCTTGTTTCATTCATGATGTTATTTGCAATAATTTAAATTTTTTATTTCTTGATCACCAATATTATAAGTTAGATTAATTATCAAAGCACGGTTAACGTAGACACCATATGCTAAACCATACTATTTTGGTTCTTATGTTCTTGAGCTTAATAGGTTTTCACCTCAATTATGCTATGCACCATAGGTAATTGGAATGAGTGAAAACACTTGATTTAAACCTACATACCTAATGGTGATAATCTTACTTTTGAAAGAATGAACCCAAGTGAGGCATTGAATCCAACATTCCCTTGTCAAAGGAATATCATCTTGTGGTGAAATTGGATCCCTAAACTTCTTCATCTTGCTAATCTCTTTGCATTATATTTAGCTATTGATTTACTTTCATTCCATTAAGTTTCTGAAACTCTAAAATTATAACAAATATTATTCCAAGTTTATTTAGTTATAAAGCCATTCTTTTAAGATTAGGATAGTTCAATAACTAAAATTAATTAAGTCAGTTTGACCATTTTCTATGGGATTGACCCTTGCATTGCACACTATATTGCTATATGTCTATACACTTGAGACGAATTATAATTTGAACCATCATGTTATTAGTCTTTTCTTTATCTTTGCACTTTAATTATTATCTGATTGAAAATTTTTAAAGACTTAATTCACCCCCCCCCCTCTTGAGTCACCATCTGAACAGGACCAATAAACACAGTACCTACTCTCTTTGAGTTAGCCTTACTCGCTGCACTTAGGTTCCACTAAACACTTGTTGGTTTTATAAGCTCACCAACAAACTTTACATTCATTGGTTTCCAAGCTCACCAACAAACTTTTGTAATTGTTGTTTTCCAAGCTAACCAACAAAGTTATACACAATCAGCAAGCCTCTTGCTTGCTCTCTCAAACAATGAAAGATGTATAATTAAAATTCCTCTTACAAAGGTTAATTCATATAGAAATAAAAGTGCAATAAAAACAAATGTGTTGCAATAAACACAGAGAATATCAAACTTCGAAAAGTTATTGTAGAGGATGTTCTTTAAATGAAGATAGCATTTTTTGTAGTGGAGTTAGAAGAAAACTTTAAGGCTTGAATAAATGCTCTTGTTTTCTTTTTCTCTCTAAGTTGCTAATCTCTTGGGATGACCTCTCTTACTCCTTTAAACTGGGGTTCAAAATCTGCCCATTGGAGAAGATGATGTTCATTAAATGCATGTGAATCGTCAAGATTTTTTGCCCATTGAAACATTCTTGCAGGTTCTAATTATCTGAAGGCTTTTGGCATTGTCCAATCTTGTAATTTCAGACTAAATGAATAAATTTTGCTTGCAACAAACTTCACTTAGCTTTGTCCAAAAAGTGCCATTGTGTCAAAGTAAAATTTCAAACTTAGAAGTGGTGTGAATTGCTTTGGCCGCACGAGAGAACTCTAGCTTTGTCTAGGGATGAGTTGGCAATGTCTGAAGTAAAATTTTGGACAAACTGACCCTACAATAGCAATGTCCAAAATTGGCATTGAACTTCCAACGTCTTGACTTCATACTTCACCAGTGTTAAAACTTGGCTTTGTGTCCAAACAAGATCTTCACAGTGTCCTAACTTAGCTCCATAGTATCCAAACATTTACTTAAGTCCAAAATTTAGCTTCAGTTTGTCCGAACAACATTTCTCTTCTACTGAAGAATGTTTCAGAAGTCGAGTTTGTGTTTGAACATGGGCATCAGTCTGATTAGCTCCGACAACATTGGAGAATGCATCTGAAGTGACTTTGAAGCTTGTATATGATGTTTGCTCCTTTGATAAATAGTGGATCTTGTCTCTAATTTGTCTTATTTGTGTTGTCCACTTTGCTAAAGTTATTTCATTGATATATATATACTAAATTCTTGGAAATAATAGTCAATAGCTTGACCATTCACTCATATGCTTTTTGCTCATCATCAAAACTTGCTTGGCTAAACACATTCATCATCAAAATCAATCCAAATAAAGGAGGTTTGGTTCAACATGTCTATCCTTGAAAGTTCAAAATAGACCTAATATCAGATTTGCAAACATCCAAAAAGTTCAAGTCTATCTTTTTGGATATGTGAACTATTAGACCTAATATTGTAGAGTAAAATTTGAATTTCTTGTCTTCTCCTCCAAAGTTAAAAACTGGCAAATCTCTAGGATTAAACTTTTCTAGAGGGACTTTCTTCTCTCCCACTTTTTCAAGCAAGGACTTGAGATCAAACATCTTTAGTCCTTCTTCATTGCCTTCCCTGTTTACTTCTTCTTCCTCATAATTATCACTATTATGCAAAGATGAGGTATGAGAGAGATTCCCTAAGGATTTGCCTGCAAATTGAACCCTTCTAGATTTAGAGGATGCTCTAGATGATGTAGCTCTAAATATTGAAGCTCCTCTTGTTCTTGGCCTCTTTATCCCTCTTTGAGGCTTGGAGATGGCTACCTTAGGGCCCATTGTAGAGGAAGTAGAAATAGATGTGTGGGAAATGAGTGGATTTGGTAGAATAGAATGGATATGAGGATTTTGGGGTTAGAGGCAAGTAGGGTTCTTTCTTGGGGTGACTGAGAAGGGTATTTAAAAATGGGGAAGATAAATTGTTTGAGCAATTTTTACCCCTAAAATGCCAGGCGCCTAGGGCATAGGTGCCTGAGACTACAGGTGCCTCGAGCATAAGCGACTTTGCTCCCTAATTTTGTTTTCCCAGACTTCTTCTCTCCCATATTTTTAATTTTAAACATTCATGATTTCTTAAACATGATAAGTTATCATACATTCCTACTAATCATCATAAACAATTCTTCCTTCATTATTTCTTAAGCAAATCAACACAAACACAGTTTATTTTGATCTTGATAATGCATGTTCCTATGTGTTTATAGTTGGTCCCATAGGTCACTATACCCAAGAGGGGGGATGAATTGGGAATAGAAAATTTCGCTCAACCCCTGAGTAATCAATCGTTGTTTTTAATGCTTGTGTGCCAATCAAAAAATAATGAACAATATGACAATGGAAAGAAAGAAAATAAAATAATTGTACACACAAATTATAGTGGTTTGGGCCCTCCCTTGGCACTTATTCCACTCTCTAAGGTTTCCCAACCTTGAGTTCCACTATACCCTGTGGAATCATACTTAGTTTCCCAAGCTAACCAAGAACGCATACACTAGTTTTACTGAGCTCACCAGAAACTCACACTGTTGGTTTTCCAAGAGATCACCAACAACTATTACAATGATAGTTTTCCTGAGCTCGCCATCAACTTGTATAATTTGGTTTCTCAAGAGCTAACCAATAACTCCACCAACCTTGGTTTTTCAATGAGCTAACCAAGAACTCTATAAATCAATGTATACACTAAAATGCCTCTATCTAGGCTAAGGTGTACACACACAATTAAAGCACAATTATAAAAGGGTATACAATGAAAACTTCATAGTTATTTAAATTCCTTGAAGTAGGAAATGATATGACTTTGAAACTTCTTGATCTTGGCAACTTGTTGGAGTGAATGCACTTGGAAACTTAAAAGGGGTTTCTTGTACTTGATTTGTCCTTGGTACTTAGAACCCTCAAGCTTCTTATTGATTGCTGCTAAAGACTTAAGATAGTGCTCTTGTTGATGCAGAAGCTCTTTTCTTGTGTTGTGAAGATATAGGCCCAGATTGAAAATTGGATAATGAAAGCTCTTTTGTGAGTGTGAGAGTTCAAGCTCTTGGGCCTTTAGGATTGCAAGTTGTTTGATGAAAATTAAAACTCAATCTCTTACTTCTTCTTTTCTTTTTCTAACTATTGAAATGTTGCTAAGCTTCTCCTTAAATAGATCTCTTAAAATCTTGATCGTTGGAAAAAGTAGGGCACAAGTCGTGGCTTTACAACATTCAAAATTTTGATCATTGGACATCGATAGGCAATACCGCGAGTGGTTGGGCTATTTAACTGGTTCCAAGCGATATGGCAGGTGGTATGTCCAAGGGGCTGTGGCCTGATTTCTAGAAAAATCTCCTGAGCCATTCTTATTATCCATTTGCAAGCAGTATCGTAGGCGGTTGGACCAAGCGCCTGCATGCTAGGCGATTGGCATAGATGGTAGGGGACTTGGCAGGTGGTATGTTCAGTTGCTTAGGACTTAACTTCAGACTTGGCTTCTATATCTGGAATTGGCAGGTGATATCCGCAGTGTAAGGCCCTAAAAATTCTAGATACGTAAATTTTGATTTTGTTGGTTCGATAAGGAGTATATTGGAATATAATTAGATTTTTGAGAATATTATTATGAAAAAGTTATGAAACTGAGTGAATTATTAATATAAACATAAGGATGAGGTTTGGGGTACATTAAAGTGTATTAAATAAATGATTTAAGTGAAAATGAAAATAAGTTTAAATTGGTGGAACGCCAAAGATGTAAATACTGAAAAAGATAGATTTATTTTATGAAAAAATTATAAAAATAGATAGAATATTCATATTAATGTGAGTATGATGAGGATACATGTTAATCAATAATTAACAAGTGAAGAAAACTCAAAAACTGCATGTGAAAAGCCCAAATACTGAGTTGTCAGTGATTTTCAAAAAAATTTCAATTAAATCAAATTAATGGAGAAAATAAATAAAATTATGTGAATAATCTATTTTATGTATGGAAAATTTATTTAGGCATATGATTTATTAAATGAGTGACCCATGTGTGTTAAAGGTGAGAGTTGAAAAAAATCAAGTGAGTGTATGTGCATAGAATGGTGTGGAGCATGGACTAATATAACTAAAGCTTATAAAGTGCCTTTTTACAACACGTATCCTATTCTTCCCCAACTCCCTATCGTGCTTACCATCTTGTTCATGCTAGTCAACATGAGAGCACCTTCCCCACTCTTCCAATCCTCCATGTTAAGTGATTTTGCTTAGAGAAATTGTTAGCAAAAGGTAACAAGGGTGATTCAAGGGCCATGACAACCAAATTTTCTTAGGATTAAAGAGTTGCAGCCACCTTACAAAAGAGATTTATTGTTGATCAAGGGGATCCACCAAGGGAAATTGAAGATTAAGGTATGACTTTAACTTAATTAAGATGTAGAGGATGTTGGTGGAAGAACTACATGCAAATGATGCTGAATTTTGATTGAAATTTAGAACCCTAAGTCATTAGGGTTTGCTGGAATTTTTGAATGGGGATTAAGGTCTATAATTAAGGTATTTAATACTTTATTAATGATGGATTAATTTTAGCTAAAGATAAGAAATAAAAAGTATGAAAACAGGTTGCTGGAAATTGAAATTTGCCCATGAATATAGTCGCTGTTCATGGAGATCAAAGGCTGAAAATTATGGTTTTGGCGAGGTGATTAAGCCAAATTATAGGGAGATAATCATAAATTAATTAAACTCATAACGTAGTAATTAGTGGGCATAATCAGATTGTAAGAACATATTGTAATTAGCATGAAAAACAAGATATGTACTTTGAGACTTAAAGTCTATCAAGTAACCATCTTGAGCATGAGTAAAACCCTATCAAATGAATTTATTTTGTAAATATAAAAATATAAGATTATATTAGATATATTTTAATATAAATATTTAAAATTTTGGTGGAAAAATACCAACATTAACATGTCCAAAAAAATCCAAGAAGTAAATACCTAGAAATTCGCCCAATTGGCTATTTCGCTCATTTTTTTGTATTTTCATAATTTATTTTTAATTCATTCAATTTATGGTATTTTGACTTGATATTTTGACCCACCATTAGCTATATTATTTTTCACTTATAGAAAACGTTTGAAGTGAAATAGAGATAAAACAAATTTTGCCCAATTTTTTGGATTTTCATATTTTATTTTTAGTTTGCTAGATTTAAAATGTTTTAAATTTAAGTTTTGATAATATTTTATTTATAATATTTAGAGCCTAAAAAAATTGGGGGATAAAACAAATTTTTAGAAATTTAGATATAATTGTTAGAGGTGTAAACTCATTTATGGTTAAATCTTGACAATTGGTTAGTGGAAATTATCATGTGGATGTATGTAAATGATATATGTGATGCATATGTTATGTATAGGGTGGATAGAACATGGATTTGGAAAGTCAAGTCTAAGAACTTCAAGTGATGGAAGGACTCCTTGTGCAGGTAAGTAGGTGTACTTGTATGCTTGTATGAATGGTTGAATGGATGAAGATAGTATCTATCTCACTATGCTAAACGGGCATGTATGTTTTGAATGTAATGACTATTAGGGGATAATAAGTATCCCATGACTATTTTGTTATAATGATTCAATGGCATAGGTATCCCATATTCGTTCTGGTGTTATAACTGTCTGCGATTTTACAAATATTGATTGTGTATATGAATGGGATTGTGAACATCCCAGGATTAACAAATAAAAATGAGTTTGTATCCATGATGTGAGATTGGTAAAAATCCCAAGTTGCATGACTTGTGTATTGATGTTATTTCCTATTTAAAGTATAGATTAGTGGAATAGAGGATATCCCGTGCTTGTGTTTATTATGATTATCTTAATGTATGGAAATATGAATATATAATGTAGGGATATGAGAATATCCTGAGATGTAAATTGTACATAAGTATATTTTGTTATGCATATGTTTGGATGTATAATGATAAGATTTTATTTATTTATTTATTTGAAATTACTTGGATGTGATCATGCCTGGATGGCATGAGTTGATATGTATGCAAACGTGTGGATTGGTTCTTAGGATATAGATGGATCCCTCATTTTGTTAATTATTTTCTAATTTCACACCAACTTACTGAGTTTGCCCAGAGTCATTCTTTATTTATATTTTAGCTGGCAGGTGGAGTCATGAGAAGAGAAGTCTAATAAGGAAACTACAATAGGGGATTTATATTTTTATAATGTATTAAATTAAAAATTTGCATCGTGTGTATATTTGAAATCGTGTTAGCATATATCCAATGATGTATAAAGTGTATCAAAGAGTGATAATTTTATATAATTGTAATATAGGGGCCTGTTATTATATAATTGTAAGTGTTTTGTTGGAAGTTGTATGGTGGAGGAGCACATTCATTGCCATCATTATGCAGCCACGATCTTGGGGGAGCCTGTAGAGTTGTTGGGATGTTGTGTGGATGAATATTAGAGTATATAATTTCTTACTTTTGTGAATTATAATGAAGAAAATATATCCTAATATGTGATGAATGTTTGTACCTAGGTGATAACCCTATTTTCAAGGGAGACTTTGTCCGAGTTTTGTAAAAATTAGGTCAACTAGAAAATGGTATCAGAGTAACCCCACCCTAGAAGTGGAAAAATCATGGTATGATCATATGTATTTGAAATGTAAAATGGAGTAACAGCCCCAGAAGGGTAGGACGTTACACGCGGGCAGCTACTCCAAATGGCCGCGGTCCTGCACTATGAAATTTTTGCGCTTGTAATTTTTGAGACTTTGATATCGTTCATTATAAATCAAAATACATTTATCCACATATGATTTACATGAGTTGAGAAGCATGGATATCATGTTTTTGTAAAGAATGAACGCATTCAAACATATTTTCATTCTTTTGCATACCATTGATAACTTCATAACGCACATATCTTCATCATTCTCAAATAACAGAAGCATATAAATGATCCAACAAATCACAATATGACAGACCAAAGTGAATGCATTGTGGATCATGATAATCTCTTCATTTCTAAGATTTTAATATGCTTGCACAAGTAATAATTCACTGTGACATACATATTTTAAGCATATATGAATGTGATTCATTATAGAGTGATATACCAAGATATATGCAGTATGGATCATATTCTCATTCTTCATGCATGTACAAGATATCTTTATAAAACTTATTTGCAGATCCAAAACATTGAAGTAATAAACAAGGTTGAACATAATATGGATCAAGAAAATTTTTTCTTTTTGTACATGTGTATATGCTTGCATAAATAATGAATCAGATATATACATATCAAGCATATTTGTCTACATTTCAAGCTTTCTAAACTAGAAGCATCATTAGCATAAAGCAAGTCTAAGTACAAGTTTTGGTAATCATCAAAATCATATCCTTTGGATCAACAATCTCCCCCTTTCTTATGATGATAAAACTTGAAGATTTGTGACATTTAAAGAATGTGCTAATGATCCATTTTCAATTTCCAACTCCCCCTATCTAATTGGATTTTGTAAACCTATGGAGTTTGACATTTACATGAAAACTAGTCATGACATGTATGATGTTATGTTTTTCTTGAAACACAAATCATAACAAAACTGGAATACTTGTAAATCATCTTCCTCAATATTTTGTCAAACAAGTCTTCCTCAATTCACTTCAATTCTTTTTCTCTTTATATTATCTTCCTTAATTCTTCTCCATATTTTTTTTAACACACAAGTTTTTCTCAATTTGTCTCCCCCATTTTTTTGACTCACAAGTTTTTTGTCAATTCTTTTACAAGTCATCTCCCCCTTTTCGTCAGCATCAAAAAGGCGAGTTAGGGACTTCAAGACTTTCTCCCCCTACTTATTCTCTAGCCAATTCTTCCTCAAATGCTCAAGTACTTTTCTCTTTTAATGTCTAAAGGATAAAACATTCAAGTATAACAATGATCATGATATAGAATGGATTTGCAACAATAGAAATAACACATTCATGTTGTTGGTCCCAAACTGGATAATACCTCAAGAGGGTGGGAGGGGGGGTGGGGGGTGAATTGAGCTTTCAAAAATTTTGGCCAATAACTTGATGGATGTGCTTAAATTAAAGAAGAGAATAGCTTGTAGCACATACACACAATATTTTTATAGTAGTTCAGCCTTTTTAGGTTCTGTAACGCCCCACCCACCTAGGGCTGTTACTCCATTTTACACCAAAAATCAACTATCATTACTCAAAAAATTTTCCCCACTTCTAATGTGGGGTTTCTCTAATACTATTTTCTAGTTTACCTAATTTCTACAAAAAATTGGACAAAGCCTCTCCTAAAATGGGATTATCCACCTAGGGCACAAGCATTCAACATTTGTGACCATAAATTTTCTCAATTAATATTCATAAACAAGAAATAAAACACTCCATAATTCACCTTCACAACACCTCTAGCTTCACAGGCTGGCAATGCATTCACTTTACCACCATACACATCTGTCCCCATACATCATACACATCATACTCCATTATTATACTGACATGCCCATAAATTCCAACCATACATCATCAAATCTTTAATACATGATATATCATTAAACATGAATTAATTACAATAACCCATACACACAAGATGGAAATTTCTCAATTTTAATATAATTTTAAAAGCATACATTCAATCGCTATGACTCTATACTAACCTTGTCTTTTCTCTAGTCTTAACTTATCAACTAAAAATATAGAATAAGAAGACATGAGGCAGGGCCAACTCAGTAGGTAGGTGTGAAATCAAAAAATAATTAACAAACCAAGGATCCATCAGGAATCCCAAATTCCATTCATAATTGCTAGCCATCAAATATATAACAGTTCATGCCATCTAGGCAGGCCACATTCCAATATATAAGAATTGAGTACACTATTTGAATCCATACTGCAAAACAATCATATCAAATTCATGCCTTTTGGGGATAATTTTATATCCCTAAATCATATATTTAAGCATTCATACATAAGGACAATCATGGATTATCGCTTTCTTATTAAATCATCATAATAAAACAGTCATGGGATACTTATTATCCCTTAATAACTATTGAATCCAATAAACACAAGCCTATTACATTACAATGGTATATGCACTATCCCCATCCCTTCAACCCTTCATGCAATCATACAAGTACACTTACTTACCTACACAAGGAGTCATTCCATTACCCTGAAGTCTTCAAAATTGACTCTCCAAATCCATCTTCCATCCACCCTTAACATAACATATACATCACATATATCATATATATACATCCACATGATAATTTCTTATCAACATAATGAAATACACTAACCAATTGCCAAGATTTAACCATAAATGAGTTTACATATAAATTCTAATAATTATATCTCAATTCCTACAACTCTATTTGATCCCAAAATTTTTTTTAGTCTCTAAATATTATAAATAAAATCTTACCAAACTTTAAAGTTAAAATACTTTAAATTGAGCAAATTAAAAATAAAATATGAAAATCCAAAAAAAATGGGCAAAATATTTTTAGCTTTGTTTTACTTCAAATTTTTTCTTAGGTTCCAAATATTATAATTAATCTTGTGTCAAAATATCAGGAAAAATATCTTAAATTAAGCAAACTAAAAATAAATTACGAAAATCACAGAAAATTGGGCGAAATATCAAATTGGGCAAATTTCTGGGTATTTATTTCCTAGATTTTTTTGTACCATTAAATGATCGAATATTTTTATGAAAATTTTCATATTTATATTTTAACCTATATAAAAAAACTAAATATTTTTATATTTACAAAATAACACCATTTTATAGGGTTTTAATCAAGCTAAAAAGGGGTACTTGATAAGCATTATATTTCAATCTATCAATTACGTTTTTAATACAACGTTCAATTTGTTTCACTTGTTTTTCAATGCAACCCACACAAGCTAAAGGAGGATATCAATCAAAATTAAATGAAGCAATTAAGCACATTTAAATCAATATATGACATGTCATAATACATTAAACATTTGTGCGCAAAATCATAAAATGTAATTGTCCAAATCAAATGCATTTCAAACACCTGTTTACCTCACTTGGTCTATAGTTTGCACTATCACTTAATCTTGGGACACACCCCTTAATCATTCATTAATCATCCTCCACAATTAAAACCCTATGTATAATAAATTTGTAATTAATTCCAGTAGCCAACCTATTTAAATACTCTTTTCTACACCCTTGTTGTCCACCTGATTTCATTATCAAATTGCCATCTGTTTAGGCCCACTAATCTGTTTAGGCCCACTAACTATCCCATTAAATCCTTGATTAAACTATAATTAATCCCCTATATTCAAGCCTAATCACCATGTTTAAATCATATAATTCTAGCCCCTAAAATTAAGTGGACAGGAGGGTATTTGCATTGATTGTTAATTCGATCCAAACTGATTTTTATTTTTGTTTTAATCATCCCCCAACTGAACTAAATTAAACCTTAATCACTCTATAATAACACTAATTATAGTCCCTAATCCAGCTGAGAAAATTTACAGCAAACCCTGATTACCCAAATAATTTACAATATAAATTTAACAAGATCTCTATGAATTCTTTTCATTCTTTTCATAAGCATGTTTATCAACTTCAATCAACAACTTCTATACCTGAATTTTGTGCTTTCCTGGTGGGTCCCATTTGCAAGTATTAATCTCCTTATTAAGCTAGCTACCATAGCTTAATCCAAGAGGAAACCCATAGCCTCTACTTCAATTTTCACCACTTAAAGTTTGCATCCATCCCTTTTAAGCCTACTAAGTGAATTTATGAATTTTGGGAGATTTGATGGGCTCAATGTGAGCAAGGGGAGGCATGGGCAGTGATTACATGAGGGAGATGAGGAAGAAATGGAGTTGCATTGCTTAATTATAAGCTAATTGTTATAGTAGTTTACGACCTATTTTGGTTCTATGCACATGCACTCTCTTGAACTTTTCACACTTGCATTAATCCTTGTTTTTAACATGTATAGGATGACCATTTCATAAATCGTATGCTCATATTAATTTCTCATTCATTAAACATGCCATTTCCATAATTTTATTTATTTTTTCTTAATTAAGATTGATTTAAACTAAAATTTTCTAGCATTTATCGGCACACTCAGTATTTCACCCTTCTACATGCATTTTTTGATTTTTCTTCACCTGTTAATCATTGATTAATATACGTCCCTCCCATCCTCACATTAATATGCATATTCCATCCATTTTCATAATTTTTTCATAATAAAATTTAATATTTTTTAATATACACACATTCGATGCTCCACCCATTTAAATTCATTTTTCTCTCAATTAAATCACTTATTTAACACACCTTGATGCATTCCCAACCTCATATTGATGTTTATATTAATAATCCATTCAATTGTTTAAATTTTTTATATAAATTCTTCAAAAATTTAATTATACTTCAATATACTTCATGCCGAATAGACAAAAATTTACAACTGCTAAACACATACCTAGAATTTTCAGGGCCTTACATTCCACCTTCCTTATAAAAGTTTCATCTTCGAAACTTCAAATATCAATCCACAAGTTATAATATCAAATCATGTCTCATATTCTCTACACCACTTTTCCTCTATGCACTCTAATATTTAAAAGCAACCAAAGCTTAACCATTTTAATCCTCATGATTCCACCATCAACACAATCAAATCAATAGAATATACTTACAAGGAATTTTACAATCAATGCCAATACCATGGCATACAATAATATTTAAATGATCACACATACAATTGACCCAATTCAGGTTCATACACATAGTCAACCTCAATGTGCATATATGCAGTTGACCAACTCCGGGTCACACATATAATATATACTATACCATACATATGTCACTTTCCTGCATACTGTCATACTAGCATCCATTGTAAGGTGCAATGCTCGTATATTTTATATACATCATACAAGCACATCTCAGTCATACCATGCTCATGTCAATTATATCTCATTTTCTACTAAATAGTACCATGCATGGGAGGCTATCAATGTAAGTGGACTCAGCCACTAGTCAATCATATGAAGCCATATCAAGTGGACAATGCCATAGCCAAGTGAAAAATCATCTTCATCATCTTTCCAATTTTATTACAGATTTATATAACAATTCATTCTTTATAACTTATCATACTTCTCTCCCTACTAATGTATAATTAGTGGATTTCTATATCCCCTAACTACGAATGTTACAACTTTCATGGTAGCAATATCATTGCTACCTATGATACCTCACCGTCATTGCAATCAATTGGGAGATTTTCAATATAATCTTTAATCTTTACTGATACATACTATAAAGTCTAAACTTATATAGTATCATATAATCTATCATGCATAATATATCTCTTTCTCTTTAACATATAAATTTTTGGCTTTACATCCTTCAGTCAACCATTAGTACCAATGACACCATACTACCCACCTTGGCAGCCATCACCCCATGGTGTCGATCATTTTTCAATTGATCAGGGTTGGTAGCACTCCTGTGAATCTATCCACTGGCTAATACATAATTCTCACTACAATAGTCAATAGGACCAGGATAATCTATCCACTAGTCAATCAATGAATCTCATAGCAAAAAATCAAGAAAGCCATCCCGGCAGGCACCTAAACCTCAATGTATATATAGAATAAACCTTAGAGGCTTTACCACCCCCCTTCCATCGGGCATCCATCACCCCACTATCGGGGCTTCAACTCCCTTTAGTTGGGGCTTATCCACCTTGAGGTACCATACAATGCATTGCTAATCACATATACTCAAGCATATTCATGCGAGTCACACATTCATTTCATGCAGACACCATGATAACACATTTCATGTCAGTCACAAGCATCATGTCCATGCATTATCGTCTGAGCATATGCTTTCAAATACTATGCATACCACACCTCATTCTAGGGAATACAATGACCATGTTCCTCATACATATCCTATGCATTTACATGATGTATAAACCAAATAATCAATAACAATGACAAAGACACATAAATCATCATGCAATCAAGACAATAATAAAAGCATATATAGAACATCATATAATCAAGACATTCGACACCTATGCACATCTCTTACTTACACTCATAACATAACAACAATAATCCCCTTATATACCAGGGGGGGTGCGGAATATGCACTTGTACCTCTTGGTCAATTAATTTAATCAATTATCTATCTATGAAACTTCATAGTTTCATCATTTCTCATATTCATTATCTATGCTACCCAAGCACTGTTACACTTATACTATTATTATCCAAATCTTAGGGCATACCTTTCCCCGAACCAATCATTCTTCAACTCATATGAGCATGTCATTTTCTAACTCCTTCAATAACCATTACCATCATGATTCTACAACTTGTCTCCTACACCATACCATACTCCAGCTCTGATACCACCTGTAACACCCTACTCACCTGGGGCCGTTACTCCATTTTGCATTGTAAATTTACTATCATTACACAAAAATTTTCCCACTTCCAGGGTGGGGTTTCTCTAATACCATTTTCTAGTTTACCTAATTTCTACAGAAAATCAGACAGAGCCTCCCCTAAAATGGGATTGTCCACCTAGGTTACAAGCATTTAACATTTGTGACAATATATATTTTCAATTAAAATTCATAAACAAGAAATAAAACACTCCATAAATCACCTTCACAACACCCCTAACTTCATGGGCTCCCCCCCCAAGACCGCAACTGCATCATAATGGCAATATATTCACTTCTCCACCATACACATCTATCCCCATACATCATCCACATCATACTCCATTATTACACTAACATGCCCATAAATTTCAACCATACATAATTGAATATTTAATACATAATATACATTATTAGACATGAATTAATTATTAGACATGAATTAATTACAATCACCCATGTATATAAGAGGGAAATTTCTCAATTTTAATATAATTTTAAAGGCATACATTCAACTGCTATGCTTCCATACTAACCTTGCCTTTTCTCTAGTCTTGACCTGTTAAATAAAATACTAGAATAAGAAGGTGTGAGTCTGGTTCAACTCAGTAAGTAGTTGTGAAATTGAAAAATAATTAACAAACCAGGGATCCATCAGGCATCCCAAAATCCATCCATAATTGCAAGCCATCATATATATAACAATCCATGCCATCTAGGCATGGCTACATTCCAATATATAACAATTGAGTACACTATTCAAATTCATATTGTAGAATAATCACATCAATTCATGCCTTATTGGGATAATTTCATATCCCTAAATCATATATTTAAGCATTCATACATAAGGACAATCATAGAATATCACTTTCTTATTAAATCATCATAACAAAATAATAGTCATGGGATACTTATTATCCCTTAACAACCATTGAATCCCAAACAAACAAGCCCATTACTGTACAATGGGATATGTACTATCGCCATCCCTTTAACCCTTCATGCAATCATACAAGTACACCTACTTACCTGCCTAAGGAGTCCATCCATTACCCTGAAGTCCTCAGACTTGACTCTCCAAACCTTGACTCCCCAAATCTATGTTCCATCCACCCTATATATAACATATACATCATATACATCATATACATACATTCATATGATAATTTCTTATCGACACAATGAAATACACTAACCAATTGCCAAGATTTAACCATAATGAGTTTACACATAAACTCTAAAAATTATATCTCAATTCTTACAACTCTGTTTTATCTCCAAATTTTTTTATAGTCTCAAAATATTATAAATAAAACCCTATCAAAATTTAAAGTCGAAATACTTTAAATTTAGCAAATTAAAAATAAAATATGAAAATCTAAAAAAAAATGAGTGAAATTTTTTAGCTCTATTTCACTTCAAAATCTTTCTATAGATTCCAAATAATATATTTGATCTTATTTCAAAATATCAGGTTCAAATAACTTAAATTGATATAATTAAAAATAAATTATGAAAATCACAGAAAATTGGGCAAAATAGCAAATTGGGTGAATTTCTAGGTATTTATTTCCCAACTTTTTTTGGACCAATAAATGATTGAATATTTTTATGAAAATTTTCATATTTCTATTTTAACATATATTAAATAACAAATATTTTTATATTTATAAAATAGCATCATTTTAAGGTTTTAATCAAGTTAAAAAGGGGTACTTGATAAGCATAATATTTCAATGTATCAATTACGTTTTTAATACAATGTTCAATCTTTTTCACTTGTTTTTCAATGCAACCCACACATGCTAAAGGAGGATATGAATCATTATTAAATGAAGCAATTAAATCACCTTTAAATCAGTATATGACATGTCATAAAACATTAAACATTCGTGCCCAAAATTTCAAAATGTAACTGTCCAAATCAAATGCATTTCAAATACCTGTTGACCTCACTTGGTTTATAATTTGCACTGCAACTTAATCTTGGGACACACCCCTTAATCATTTATTAATCATCCTCCACAATTACAGCCCTATGTATAATAAATTTGTAATTAATTCCAGCAACCAACCCATTTAAATACTCTATTCTACATTCCTATTGTTCACCTGATTTTATCATCAAATTGCCATCTGTTTGGCCCATGAACTGCAACATTAAAGCCTTGATTAAACCATAATTAATCTCCTATAATCAATCCTAATCACCACATTTAAATCATATAATTCCAGCCCCTAAAATTAAGTGGACAGAAGGGTATTTGCATTGATTCTTAATTCTATCCTAACTGATTTTTATTTCTATTTTAATCATGCCCCAGCTGAACTAAATTAAACCTTAATCACTTTAAAATAACACTAATTATAGTCCCTAATCCAGCTAAAAAAAATTTACAACACCCTAATTACCAAAATAATTTACAACATAAATTTAATAAGATCTCCGTGAATTCTTTCCATAAGTATATTTATCAACTTAAATCAATAACTTTCATACCTAAATTTTATGCTTTACCAATGTGTCCCATTTGTAGGGATTAATCTCCTAATTAAGCTAGTTGCCATAGCTTAATCCAAGAGGAAACCCATAGCCCTCAACTTCAATTTCAACCACTTGAAGTTTTCTTTCAACCCTTTTAAGCCAACTAAGAGAATTTGTGAATTTTGGGAGATGGGATGGGCTCAACGTGAGCAAGGGGAGGCATGGGCAGGGATTACACAAGGGAGATGAGGAAGAAATGGAGTTGCATTGCTTATTTATAAGCTAATTATTATGGTAGTTTTTGGCCTATTTTGGTTCTATGCATATGCACTCTCTTGAACTTTTCAAACTTGCATTAATACTTGTTTTTAACATGTATAGGATGCCCATTTCATAAATCATATGCTCATATTAATTTCTCATTCATTAAACATGCCATTTCCATAATTTTATTTATTTTCTTAATTAAGATTGATTTGAACCAAAAAATTTTAGAATTTACTGACACACTTAGTATTTCACCCTTCTACATGCATTTTTTTATTTTTATTCACTTTTTTATCATTGTTTATTGTATGTCCTTCTCATCCTCACATTAATAAGCATATTCCATCCATTTTCATAATTGTTCCATAATAAAATTTAATATTTTTCAATATACACAAATCCGATGCTCCACCCATTTAAATTCATTTTTCTCTCAATTAAATCACTTATTTAACACACCTTGATGTATTTCCAACCTTATATTAATAATCCACTCAATTTCATAAAATTTTCATATAAATTCTTCAAAAGTCTAATTATACTCCAATGTACTTCATGCCGAACCGGCAAAAATTCTACTATAACACTTATTGGTTTTGCAAGTTCACTAACAACTTACTGGCTTTTCAAGCTCACTAGAAACTTTTACATGTTGTTTTTCAAGCTTATCAACTAACTTATACACATTGGTTTCCAAGCTTACCAACTAACTTACTAGTTTTTCAAAGCTAACTAGAATTTTTTACAAACTGTTAGTTTCACAGAGCTTACCAACTAACTCTTTGTTTTTCAAATGGAATGTACAAAAAAATGCCTCTTACTTAGATAGACATGTAAAAAAATTAAAACTTAATTTAAAGAACAAAGTAAGTAACGAGATCATATTCAAACTTCTTTTGAAGTTAATACAAATGTGATTTTGAAGCCTCTGAATACTTTTTCAATGCCGTAGCAGTTGATGTGGTGAGATCGTGAATGCTCTTCTTGATTCAAAGTCATTTTCAATATATCTCTAATTGTGATTAAGTGTCTTCTTAATCATTTTTATATAGGATTTGAAAAGTTTTGGCCATTGCAACCTTTGGCATTATTTTTAAATTTGTTAGGCAGGTCTGGTAACAACTTTTGCATTTTATCGGAGTTCAAAAATTCTAAGTTGAGTGCCTAGGATTTCTGTTTTTTTATTTGTATCTTAACAAACTTCTGAAGTGTTTCTTTAGAATTTCTATGATAAGTAAACTTTTATCTGCATCTTCTTCAGAATTTTTGTGCATTGTCTTATTCTTTAACGGTCATATTTTAGGCTTCTATAGAACTTCTGACTAGCCTCTGATTTGCTTTTGAATTTTAGATTTATCTTCAATTATACTTCATTGACTCTTGATTTCTTGAACACGTCTCTAAGGGTGCTTTTGATTTTCTTCTGAGCTTGTTTCTATGCAATGTGTCACTATTTCTACATTGCTTTTATGTGATAATGCTTCAGCATTTCTTCTATGTGGAGTGACAGTATTTCTGCATTACTTCTGTGTGGCATGATAGTGCTTCTGCATTGCTTCTGTGTGGCATGACAGTGCTTTTGCATTGCTTCTGTCTTTTTGAGATTTCTTATGGCTTAGTTTTGTGTAGCCGAAGGTTCTTTTGGGTTGATTCTTTGTAGCGTATTTATCATTCTGGGTCTCTTCTGTGTAGCCAAAGTTGCTTCTATTATTTTTCTGAAGATCTTTTGAGCACAGACAGATTTTCCTTTTTACGTCTGTTTTTGTATGTCTTCTGTTGTGCGATATCGTTACATTCTAGTTCTGAGTCAATTTTGATATGCTTCTAGTATGATTCTGAGTTATACTTGGTAACTTGTGAATGCTTCTGAGTTTCATATTATGTTTCTAATGTTATTCTCAAGTGCATCTGCATAATTTCTTATTAACTTCTGATTTCTTCTTAACTTCTAATCTTTCATGCCCATCTTCTTAACAAAGTTTGAATTGCTTTTTAATAACTTTTGAATGTCCTCTTTATTTGGGCATTCCTTTGTGTATCTTTCTTTAAAGGGTTAATGGAATAATTTTACAATTAACACCTTTATTTCTTGTAGTTACTTTTCTTAATTTGTTTTGATATTTAATGTTGTAACACTTGGAAAGTAATTTGTTAGTACCTTATTTCTTCACTCATTTGTTTGTTCATCATCAAAATTGAGTTGTTTGATTTCATTCATCATCAAAATTAAGCTTAGTAAAAGGGTTAGACTTAACATTCTCCCCTTTTTTGATAATGACAAAACATTTGAGTGATAAACCTTTTAAAAAAATTCAGAATAAGCAATGTATGCAATGTGCTTCTGTTTGTTTAGTGGGGCTCCCCCTAGAAGGGTAAGCTCCCCCTAAATATATTTACTCTGAATGTACTAAAGAAAATTATTTCTCTTCTTTTATTTTTCTCCCACTTTTTGTCATAATAAAAAAGAATGAAGTAAAAGGGAATAAGTAAGTGATTGCATTAAAATCACAGAACTTTGTACATTAGATTGACAACTATATTGTATAGCAAGAGGTATTTAGAACAAAATTAGATACATCATTGCAGTGTAAGATATAGTAGAAAAAGCATATAACAATGAAGTAACATTATGAAAAAATGAATTTAGCCAGAAAAAGGAAGATGTGAGTTAAATATAACAGTCACTTAGTTTCTTGGCTTTCTATTATAGGTTAGAGGTAAGGAGTGGAGGTTTTCAGAAAGAGCTATTGTCGAAGGAGGAGTTGTAGTTATGGGTGTGGGTTTTTTAGTGGGCTATTTGGGAGATGATTTTGGTTTAGATATAGCCTTCGTGATTCTGGGAGGAAGAAGAGGAGGAATAAAAGTGGGATCTTTGGGAATGCAAGTGGGTAGTTCTTGGCTCAAAAGGGGGTTTTTGTAAGCTGAAACATCAATGATATTGATGCGGTCTTTGAATGTGGGGTCTAAAAGTTCAGGAAAAAGATGAGGTTGCTTTTTAAGAATGGCTTCAATATTAGCATTCATTTTAGCCATGTATTCCTCATAATACAAACTATATTGAGGAGGAGAAGCCTTTTTGTGAGTTTTGGGAAATGAAATTCTAGGTTTCCTCTTGGGTTTTATTTAGAAAATTTGTTTTATTGGACTAGAGGGTGGATTTTTGGATGTTTCTAGTTTTGGAGCTGGTTTTTGGGAAGTGAGGTTTTTGATTTTCTAGTTCTTTTTGGAGAAGGTGATGTTTTGGGTTTTGGTAAGGGATCTAATTTAGGATAATTTACACAAATTTTATGTTGGAGTAATATATTAGCAAGCTTTGGATAAGGAAGAGAAAGATTGTCAACAATAGTTTACAAATTTGCTGCAGAGTAAAAAAACAATTCTTCCTTAGTTATAAGAATGTTATTGAAATTTCCTAAGAGAGATGGAAATACTTGAATCATCTTAAGAAGTCTTAGTATATGCATCTTAGAAAGATGCTAAATGAGGAATATTAATTTCTTGACCCATGGGTGTGAGAGGAAGATCAGGAATCAGTTGAAGTCTGGAAAGAGCAATCTGATCTGTTATTTGTGGAAACGGAAGAGCTGAGGGATGGATGACAAGGTAGTAACATAGAAACATTCTCAAGATTACAGAATTGATTTCTAATTAAGGTTTGAATTCAAAAAATGTGAGTTTGATTAGATGATAAATACAAAGAAGAATGTCACAATTTTCATCTTTTGGTTTTGGCAAAAAATGGTGGAGGAATTGGAGTTCTTCTCCATTCTGGAGAAATTTCTTCAATTCTAGTGGGGATTACTTCACTTGACCAAATGAGATAATACCAATCCCAATCTAAATATTTGGGAAGAAAATGAAAGATTGGAAGTGGTAATTTTGTGGGATACTTTCCATATCTATTAATAGCTCTACATGGATTTGAAAGATAATCCTTTGGTAGATTGGGTAATGGTTCAATAAGAATGAATTTTAAGAACACTGAAGAAGGTTGTGTGTATGTTGGGGGGGTGGGGGGGGGGGGTGGCAAAGTTTGAATGATGGGTTAAGAT
>JAYJMB010032102.1:0-24424 GCA_036873735.1 Pouteria campechiana
GTTCCGTTCGCATTTCGTTTCTTCCTCATTATTTACTATGCCTGATCTGACTTCTTGAGCGCGCTCTCCGCGACGCTCGAAACAATAACATTTTTTTAACCTTAACCCTAACCCTACATGTGCGAGTTCACTTCAGGTTCGCGTTGAACTTGAGTGGATTCAACACTACTTTTTCTTTTGATATATATATATACTTAAAAACTATGAATAAGCTAAAGTAGTTAATGAAGTCTCAAAAGTAATAGCAAAGAAATTTCAAAAGAAAAAGGTGGAAATAAAGATTTTTATTTACACAATAGTAACCACGCAATTAGCAAACCAAACATCTATCATTTTGTATTTTTTAGACATTTGATGACATTAAGATTGCTATAATAATTAAATACTCTTCAATTGTATCTATTTACTCTACAAGATTTGCACATCCACCTACTTACCCACCATCGGTGATGTAAATGCATTACAAGTGTAAATAATAAATTGATATCATATTTATCTATTCCAATTTACTTTGTTAGTCTTTTCTTATTTTACTATTGTCTATATTTTATTAGTATTCTTATTTTATTTTCATGTGGGCTGGAGTTGGATGGAAGGATCAACCTCATGTGGCCATACCATTATTCCTATGGCATATTTTTATTTTTATTTTAGTTTTAATAAAGGGATGTGTGTTCAGGTTGCTCAACCCCCTTCCTACCCCTAACCCTAAGTAGATGCCAGTTCGTGTGCGGGTGCTAGTTCAAGTTGACTAATGGCTCCCCAACCTACCTAAAATGCGAGTTCGAGCAATCGGGTTCAGGTTGAACCAGCCCCGACTTACACCCCCTACAAATAGCCATAGTAGTTATTTCACCCTGTATTTGTAAGGTGGATTTTCTAGAGTGGTGGGTTTGACCCTAAACTGGTTTGCTAAGCTGCTATCTTTAGTTGAAAATCATCCCCGACACAGCGACCTGGTTTCAATTTATCAGTCCAATTCTTATTGCCTTCATTTTTCTAATATAGAATCACTTTGAAAACTCTATAAAGTGATTTCAAAACTCTGTAAACAGATTTCAGAATTTTGTCAAGCTAATTTTAGAACTCTGTCAAGTGTTTTCAGAGGCTCAATTTTTGCTACCTTTCAGACTCTAAAATAGAGTCAGTTTTCAGAATTTTGTCAAGGGGTTTCAAAACTTTGTCAAGCACTTTAAGAATTCTGTAGAGTTACTTTCAAAACTCTATCAAAATGTCTATGTAAAGCTAATATGATAAAAAAAAAAGGCAATAAAAAAATAAAAAGGTCATGATATAAATATCCAATTAATATTAATTTTAAGTCTAACAAAGCTCTTCTTTGAGAATTTTTTTTCTCAATTTTCATGATGACTATGTAAAAATTAATTGCCTAGAAGAGAGAAGAGTAGCAAACAATTGACGATTACAACATTTTCTATTGAATGAAGTAAAGAGATGGATGAAGGGGATAAACAAGAAAGCAACAAGAATGCAAAGATAGTAAATAAACAAATGTTTAAATGGAAATAGATGTTTAAATAGAAATCCTGATTGAAAACAAATATACCTGATTAGCTTAATTCTTTAGTATTTGAGTCCCCACTTTTTGCCTTCCATAGATGCTGGATGAGAGGATGTGGGATACCTTTTGACACCTCTTGTTTCCATCTCTTGCCCACAAACTCTCTACAAATTCTAAAAGCATTTCTTGTAAGTGGAGCTCTTGCAAATGGACGAGGTCATCGATACACTTAGGAAGTGTCTTTGACACTTTGCAATTGAACAGTCATGGCTCTTGGAGGAATGGAATTTCCCCCTTTTCTATTATCATTCACTTATGAAAAATCCTCAAGTTGTAAAATCTCGAGCTAAGGAAATCATCCATCTTAAAATCGTAATTGTTGCCCTTCATATCTATTTAGAAGTGAAAAAAGTATGAGTTTGGATCACATTTGGGGCGTTAGAAGAAGACCATGTCCTTCTTCTTCCCTTAATTAGGACCAATGTAGAAATAGGTGTGCAAGGTTGGCAAGAGAGCTAAGCCATTGAGGCATTTTTCCAAGTGCCCCTACAATGCTAACTTCTGAAGCAACGACTAGGGACTACAAGATAGTTCTTCCAACTCAAATGCTTCTCCTTCAGTAATTGTTGGCATGAAAGGTTGCGTGGAAGAAAAGAAAGGAAGGCTATGCAAGAAGATGTGCCATGCACTAAAAATGGATGAAATATTCTCAAAATACAAGAAAATACTAGAGTATATTCGTAGGAAAAATACCCAAAATGACTATTGACTTGAGCTTAGACCTAAACTGTTAGTAAAGAATCGATGGTATCCATGACACTTTTAGAATAAGGGAAGCATAAAAGCGGACCTATTGGATCCACTCTCCACAAGAATATAGCAAGTAATGGTTCAAGTTAACTCGGGTTCCTACTCCACTATCTAAAACTTTGCCTCATCTTAGGTTTTGCTAAAATATTTGGTTTCTCAAAGATCACCATCGAACTCTACAAAAATTAACCCTCCACGTATTTCCTCACTTGAAGTTGTTGGTCCTTAAAAGTAGGCAAATATTTTAAAAGGGTTAAAAATTTAAAACTTTTACTAGACCCCTTTGAAATATAACATCCCTCTAGCAAATAATGTAATCAAACAATAATCATATAAATAAATAAGACATAAAGATTTTTATAGTGGTTTGGATAATCGTTCCTACTCCACTCTTCTAAGCACATTTTCCCCTTATTGTTTTCGGCTCTGCTATCTCATTATAGTAGAAATAAAATAGCCTCTCATCACTCTTTTAGATTAGCTTTATAAGGCTTAAACACAGTACTCTCAACACTCTTCTGGATTCTAGCTCTATGAGGCATACACAGTACTCCCAATACTCTTCTAGATTTTAGCTATAGGGGGTGTAAACAAGATAGCTCTTATCTACTTAGACAGTTACAACTCTTCTTGAGCTTGGTCAACACTTACCAGTTCAAGGTAATTACGAAGATATAAGAATGCAAAAGTTCAAGCACACTTTACAAATAATTCACAGTAAGCTCAAGGGAAGAAATTGAATCTTTAAATGTGAAAGTAAATTATAACGCCCAGGGTGTTAGGGGTGGAGACTTATTTGATTATAATGATGACCTCGGCTAAGGAAAGCATGTTGAAGCTGCATGAGGACATTAATTGTCTATAATTTTTGGAGGTTTTGAAAGAAGATTTCATATATATTGAAGTGAAGTGATTATAAGGCATAACCTCCACTAAGATATAGGCATTGATATGTCCCTTCATAAGATTTCTCATGTCCAAATTCTAGTATTAAAGATGAATTAATATTAGTATTAAAAATGAACTAATGTAAGAGAGAAAACATGAGAAGAAAATGTTAAAAAATCATTAAAAAATGGGGCAGTAAGGCTAACACTATGGCACTAAATTGGAGGCATGGCATAGGAATGAAATAGGGCAAAGTGGTGGCGTTAGCATAATGGGTGCTACGACACCTAAATCCGGGGCCACGACACCAGTTGGTGGGTCAAGTCGATGACCCAAGTTTTTAAATGGAATCTCACTCCATTTTTCATTCCATTTCATTTTCCTCTTCTTCCCCACGCCCTAAACCTTTGCCCAATCCGTATACCCTTCAAAACCTTATAATCCTAGTGAAAAATCCACCTTATCTAAGTATGGAAGTAATCAAACATGTCTCCAAGCCCAAGTTCTAGTTGTTTGAATGGCAAAAGAAGATGAAGATTCAATTTTTTTGAGATTCATGGTGGGATCTTACCAAGTTGGGGCCGAATTCTTTTCATGTTCAAATTTTAAGGTAAGTCCTTTTCCCCCATTTAATTGCATGAATTTGGCTTGCTAGTGTTTTGTGAATACTAGTTTTGGGGGAAAATGAATAAATGAGTAATTAAAGTGTTTAAGAAATGATTTAGGCATGAGAAAATTGAGTTATATTGCAATTTATGAAGAATACCATAATCTAATTGCCTATTAAAAAAAGGGAATTTCATATGTAGGGTGTCTAAGCAATGAATTGATTGAGTAAAAGGCTAAATTGACTTATTTTTATAGTTATTTACATATTAATTATGTCATATGAAGGGTGTATATGTTGGAAATGGAATTTCCTTAAGACACTTTGTTAAAATATATAAATTTAATGATGTCTACAAGATGTTGAATGAAATGCCCAAATAAAAAGGTTAATTATGTATGAAGGGTTTGGTTATAACTCTAAGAAAGTGTAAATGATGGGGAATCAATATTTTTTTCATGTTGTAAATGTTAAATATGCATTGTATCATGTTGAGAATGTAAGTGATCTATTGTACTTTTATTGAGAAGAAAACTTCAACTTATGTATATAAAATGTTTGAGGAAATGCCTCGGTGAGAGATGAGGTGTGGTTAAATGATCCCTTTGCAGTTGTATATTGGCTATTAAATAAGTATTGAAATAAAGTATTTGATGTGTTAATGAATGATGTAATGAATAGTATAAAGGAATCAAAGTTAGGCAATAATATGCAAAGATATGAAAGAGAAAATTTTACTGAAAGTTCATTTAGAATTTGTCCCATGAATGGACTACAGAATGGATAGATCATAGCTTATAGAAATTATAGTTATATGACTTAAATTAACTTAATGAGAAGCACTTTTGTACAGGAATCATATTTAAATTAAATTATGATACATGTGATTTGTGTAAGATCATCTGAGTAGAGTAGAAAGTCACAGAACTCGAGGAGTGTAAGGTAATTTTTTATTGAGGTAAGTAGGCTCTCTTTTTAAGTTGAATGTATTGTTGGATAAGGATAGTAATTATCTCATTATTTATGTTTGTTTGTATATGGGCATGTATGAATGGATGAAGATATTGAATATCTCACAAATATTGATTTCGTGATATATGTATATAGTATATAGATTATTGGGAATAGTTTATGTCTCATAATCTGTTTTTACTATATATATGAAATTATGATATGATGTAAATGTATGCATGGATGACGAAATTGTGAATATTCCCTGATATGTATGTGGATGAGGATAATTGCATTTTTGTTTATATAAAAGTTGCATAGATTATGTTATGCTTATTCTATTTTACTATTTTTTTTATTCAACTTACTTAGTTTGCCTGGACTCACGACTTTTTATTCTTATTTTTTTAGTTGACAAGTTAAATAATGAAGCCCAAATGTGGGATTGGGGGCGTGTAAAGAAGATTTGAAGATATTTTCTTTGTGACATGATGAATCAAAATTATATGCCCATCATGTATTTATTTATGATTGTATCTAAAAGACATCAAATGTTGTATAATGAAACATATTGGTATGTCGTAATGATATTGTAGAGAGATTTGTAATATCTTAGTCATGTTTATTGTCAGTACAAAGCAATTACGGTTTTGGGCACCTATGGGTAAGTTGGGCGAGTTTAGTGATTTATATTATTATTTTATAGTTATTAAATTCAAGTTTTATATATAATTAATAATTGCACATATTTAAATCCATATAATTCAGGGTATACTTTGCTGGATTTTAGCTGAATATTCCCTTTAAAAATAGAAAAAATAGGGTAATGGTAAAACACATTAGCCCCTAGATAGGGTGTGACATAAATGATTTTTCCAGAAGATAGTTAGAGGCCTTTTAAAAATGACACAGAAGAATTAAGTACAAAGGCTCTCAGTTTGTTTGAAAGATGAATGAAGGTTGTAGCTTAGGAAAGAATAAGCAATCAATTTTTCTTCCTCTCTCTTTTGTTATATCTTTTATCCAACTTTACTCCATTTATATCTGCTTTGAATTCCAGTCATTGGTGGTAGGCGACCTCCATTAATTATAGAAGACTGTTTTGATTAACTCTTTTAAAATTGTCATCTTCTAATTAATTTTCATTAGCTGGAATGCCTGCAATGTCTTTCTTGCCTTGAGTGAGAAGATAAATTTCTGCTTTGGGTAAGTATTGGGCAGGTAAATGTTTTCAACATGATTCACGATTTTAGGAAGAAGGCATTGAGTTCGAATGAAATTGACCAATTCACTTTGTCTTGCATTTCATCCATTTACTCGAAGTAAGTTTTGGAAACTCACTGAACCATTACCTTGTCCGAAATTAATTTCAAACAAATTTTGTTTAGTCATTCTTGATCATACAAAGTTTCTTTGTTTTGCTTTATCTAGAACTCATTTTTGTCTTCTGCATTTGTTTGAGATTTCCGCCTTAAGTCTTCGGATAAAGTTCCTCTTTATTTTGATTTGTCCATGGCCTTATGTATTTGTCCGAGGCGTCTGACTATTAATAAGATTTAAAGCTCTTATTTTTCTCTTCTATTTCTTCCAAAATGTTAAACTTTATTTGCACATTTTTATTCTTCCATAACCTATTTCTGTATACTTAATCACTTGACAAATGTTCATTAGTACAACTTAACTGAGTTTTCTTTGTCATCAAAACCATGCATTCACATTGATAATCTCCCCCTTTCGATGATGATAAAACTTGTTTAAATTGTCTCATTGCAATTAAATAAGCTACCTCTGAATGTATGCAATATATTTTGCAAATTTCTGATGTCTCCCCCTTGCTAATTGATTTGTTCCCTTTAATATTATTTTTTTCATAAATTATATTATTTCATCATTTGTAGTTATTCTTCCTAAAAAGTTTTATTTTCCCAAGGATAATTTTCTAGTTTCTCGCCCCCTTTTTATCATACTAAAAAAAAATAACAATAAATCACAAGACAAAAACCCATAATAAAGTAGGATGAATAGAAATAAGATATGTATGAGAACAAAAATCAATTTTATTTCATTGCATTGCAGTACAAACAAGAATATATTGAAGATCAAGCAAAATACAAAACCAGTCATCATAACAACAATCTAGCCTAGGGACACTTTTGGGGGGAAATGCATGAGGGTGAAGGATGGGGAACTTTGTATCATAGGTAGGAATACAAAGTTTTGGATGGGAGTGATTGGTGATAGGGGAGAAGGAAATGATAGTGAAGCTATTAGAGCTTCTTTTCTTCTTCTCTTTAAGTGCCACAACTATCATTAAGTGGGGGCTATCTGGCTTAAATAATTGAAACGATAATCTCTTGTGAAGTTAGATACTGAAGAGATTAGCTTTTGATTTGTTATGTGATTGATGATAGCATCAACCCTTTCAGAAGCATCATCATCCCATCAGATAGTTTGAAGAAGTTGTGGAATCATTCTGATATTTTTCATTTGATGGATTGATTCATTTTGTATTTTCTTCCTTCTCTTTCTACTTCCTAATCTTTCTTGTTTGGATGACTTCATTGCTCTGAGTAGTGTAATGTATAGTAGTAGAGATAGATTAATGTAGATTGGATGTGGGGGTAAAAATCAGGTAATTGATATGATTTTTGAGGAAAGTGTGAGATAAGATTTGCTAAGAATAGGAAATGATATGATTTCTGACAATTGTAATTTAATTTCAGCAAGAAAATAAGACGCATGTCCTTGGGACTGAAACAAGGAGTCTTGAACAGAGATGTACTAACTTTGAATGAATGTATATTGTATGAGAAGGATTAACATGAATTTAAGACAACGATTAAAAAACACAGGAGTCTCAGATAAATGTTTACTAACTTCTAACAAATGCTTTGCCCAAAATAGAATGATTAGACAACATTAATTGTCTGAGACGAAACAATACTTTAAACTTTTGAAGTAAAGCCCTAGACAAAACAAATCATAACACTTCATTCACATATAAAGACAACAAATTCTATGCATTTACATTAGTCATGCCTAGTTCTCTTCTAATATAATAGAAGGTTTCTAATGACAATGGTTTGGTAAAGATATCAGTAAGTTGAGCATTTGTAGGCATGTATTCCAAACATATATCATATTTTTCTACATTATCTTTAATAAAATAGTGTCTAATCTTTATATGCTTAGTTTGAGAGGGTAAAACTAGGTTCTTTATTAAGCATATGACACTGGTACTATTACACTTGAAGGGTATGTCTCTATATTTTAATCCATAATCTAAAAGTTGTTACTTCATCCAAAGCAATTATGCATAACAACTTCCGATTACTATATACTCAACTTTTACAATAAAAAGAGGAACACTAGTTTATTTTTTAGAGAATCATGAGACTAAGCTATTTCTTAAAAATTGACAAGTTCCATTAGTGCTCATTCTATCAACTTTGTATCCTCCAAAGTAAGCATTTGAATATCCAATCAATTCAAAACCAGATCTTTTGGGATAGCAAAGTGCTTGAATTAGTGTGTCTACTAGATACTTAAAGATTCTTTTTACTGCAATAAGGCTAGGTTCTCTAGGACTAACCTGAAATCTAGCACATAAGCATACACTAAATAAAATATCAGGTCCAAATACAGTAAAATAAAGAAGAGATCCAATTACACTACAATATAATTTTTGGTCTACAGGTTTACTCTTTTTGTCTTTATCCAGCCTTGTCAATGTACTCACTAGAGTGCTTGCTACTCTTGGTTTTTCCATTGTGAATTTCTTCAGCATCTCTTTACTATATTTGGATTGATAAAATGTAATTTCCTTCATCTTTTTGTTTGATTTACAATCCAAGAAAGTAGTTCAATTCGCTCATCATGCTTATTTCAAATTCTTCTTGCATTATCTTTGAGAAATCTTAGCAAAGTTTTTCCTTAGCACCGAATATGATTTCATCCATATAAATATGAACTATTAAGATATCAATGTTAATATTCTTGATGAACCATATAGTATTAATTTTTATTCTTTTGAACTAATGATCATTTAAGAATTTGCTTAAGTATTCGTACCAAGCTCCTGGAGCTAGTCTTAGTCCATACAGTGCATTAGTGAGTTTATATACATGATCAAGTTGTTCATTACTTTCAAAATTAGGAGGTTGTTCTATATAAGCTTCCTCACTTAGATATCTATTTAGAAATGTACTCTTTATATTTATTTAGAATAATTTAAAGTTTTTATAGGATGCAAAAGCAAGTAGTATTCTAATAACTTTCAATCTTGTTATATGGGTATATGAGTCTTTAAAGTCAATTCTCTCTTTTTAAGAGTAACCCCCTAGCAACTAATCATGTTTTATTTCTTACAACCAATCCACTTTCATCCAGTTTATTTTTGAATATCCATTTAGTTTCAATCCCATCAATATTTTCAGGTCTTGGAACTAAGTTTCACACTTTACTTCTTTCAAATTGATTTAACTCCTCTTGCATTACGACGACCCAGTTTTCATCACTTAGAGTTTGATCAATGCAAGTAGATTCTATGTTAGAAATATATGCAGAGTGACCATAAACGTTTTGCATGGATCTTCTTATTCTAACACTATCATAAACATCATCTATGATTTGATCTCTGGGATGGATAGTAATAAATATCAAATTATTAGGAGGTTGATAGGGAACATTGCCTTTACTTATCTCCTCCTCATTATCTTAATCTTGTATTTTTTCATGCCTTTTGACATTTTCTCTGTGATCATGTATTTATAGTTTTTTCATTTTCTTAATAATTTTATCTGCATCACTATCAATCTCCTTTCTCAAGGTTTAGTTAGTTTCATCAAATTCAACATGCACGAAAGGAGAGGAAATAGTAGTGGAATCGATGTTAACAATATGTAAACCTGTACCATTTCCAAGAACAACCTTATCTTGTCTATCATATTCAGAATGAATGAAGAGATTAGCCAAATTAGACATAATATTATGAGAAGCAGCGGAATCAAGAAGCCATTTGCCATTCAATGAAGTCGAAGAAGTAGTGCAATTGGCAGCAGGTCGAGACCATAGTTTGGCACAATTCTTAGCAGTGTGACTAGGGTGGTCACAGATTTGACACACAATAGAGGAGTTCTTTGAAGAAGTGTTATTGGAGGAATTTTGTTTGGAACGGCTCTTGTTATTTTTGAATCGAGGATTTGATGACTTTTGTTAGGAAGAATTGGCAGTGAAAACCAGGGTTGAAGAATTGCCATTCATGCATTTGAGGTATCGTTCATGACCAATTAATAAATCGTGTAACTCTACAGAAGTCAAGGCAGTTTCTCTCATGCGTATGAGAGCCACCATATCTCAAAACTTAGAACCAAGGCCATTAAGCATATATAATGTCAAATCATCATCTGAAAAGGGTGCATCAATCAACAAGAGTTCATCAATAATTACCTTAATTACATGAAGGAACTCAGACACCATGTAAGAACCCTCTTGAATAAGGGTGAGATCTTCCTTCAACTTCATAATTTGGGCTCGAGATTTGATAGCAAACAAGCAGGCTAGATGCTACTAGGTATCATGGCTTGCAGTGGTCATAGCAATAAGGGGCATAACTACTTCAGAAACGAAAGCAAAGATAACATTCGATAGTAACTAGTCATGTCGGTACCAATGCACATAGAGTGCCACAGCAAAGGCAGAAGAATCTGCAGTAAGTGTAGGAAGACTCCTGAGGTTGTTGTCCAAATATTTCATTAATATCCACTGAGAAAGGTGAGGAAAGTTGCATGCGATGAGGGATCATTCAAGGATGTGAGTTTGTAGGCAATTGTCTACAAGTGTTGATAGTAATAAGAGAAAGTGGAGATGCATAGTTGGAGCTAGAGGGCTTCTCACGAGGAGTAAAGTTAACACTGGATGTCATGGAGTTAGAAGACATTTCTGGTCTCGTGGGAAAAGAAGGCTTTGATACCATAATGAGATTACATAAGTAATTTGGTAAAAATCTTTAATAATCTTTTGTATTACAACTCATCTTAAAATAATACAAGACTATGACTATTTAAGGAATATACAACCATAATTAGGGGTATAACTATTTAAGGAATATATAACGAAGTTGCTATGTAGAGATATTGACAGAGAAGAAAATCACCGATGAGCATGATATATGTGAATTCTCTTATAGTGCACATCATATTTTAACTTGCATCTTAATAATTTACTATATAAAATTTATTATTCTTTATACCATCCATTATAAAAAATATTAACTTAATCTATATACCAAAATTTATCAATTTAAATCCAGTTTGAACCAATGGTTGAACTTGTTTGAGCTAGACCAACCAAGCAACCAGTTCAATTACTTGTTGTGTGATGTATTCATGCAATGGATGTTAAGGTATGAGAGTAGCCTTATTTTATTGCATTGATGAAATATTATTTATGCAAAGTTTGTAACAAAAGTGTCCCTTAAAGTAGAGGAATTAATTTTCTTTTATTTCTAATATTTTATTTAAGCATATAGTCATAAATTCTGTTAATTATGTTGAAGAACATTTCAAAGAAAAAGGACAAATAAATATTTATAAGGTGGGCATAACTTAAGTTAGGTCAACTTGAACTAAACTATCTTGATCTCATGTTTAGTTGGTTGGGACCTTTTTTTTTTGCTAGGGTTAGGTTAGATTGGAAAATTTCACCTCATTAAGAAATTAAGTTAACTTAGGTTAACATGTCTACAACTCTACTCAATTATTTTTAATAAGATTGAGAAAAAACCTATTTAATTTTTAATTTAGTTCATATTGTTCAAAATAAGCAAGTGCCTCCAAAATCTCATCTTTATCTCCATTATCTTTTTTGAAAGCTTGCAATGCTCTAGACTTTTATATACTTATTTTTTATATTTATATATTAATTTTTTTTTATAAAAATATTTATTATAATTAATTAATATACTAAAGAGGTCAATTGTGAAACTATGGAATATGTATACCTAGATTGTTAACTTTAATTTAACTGGAATTCAACCTAAATTTTAGATGGTAGGGCTGAATTTTTTTACAAATAAGGTTATGATTAAATTCTCTAACCGGAATAATCAGACCTGATTTGCGCTATAGACTTGTTACTTACTAGGAGCCTACATGGAAACAAAGAAAATATTTTCATGTCTGAATTGCAAATAACTAATACAAAATAAAATATGGGTTGTTTGGGTATTAGAAGAAGCTAGAGGGGCTTTTTGTTCACATTGAAACAGCGCTGCCGCTTCTAGGTTTTTCGCGGCTTACTCTCCACACAAAACCCTCTCCAACACTCGCTTCTCAGCTGCTGCTCTCTGATTCTTCGAGAGAATTTCAAAAGAAAAGAGGAGGAAGAGGAGGAGGAGGAAGAAGAAGATGTCGCTGCGGGTGTTGAATCCGAATGCGGAAGTGCTGAACAAATCTGCGGCACTCCACATGAACATCAATGCTGCGAAAGGCCTCCAAGACGTCCTCAAGACCAATCTCGGCCCCAAGGGCACCATCAAGATGTATCTTTTTCTCCTCTCTCTCTCTCTCTCTCACCATCTTCGCCTACGATTCCATTATCATCTTCATCACACTGGTTTGGTTTCTTTGCCAGGCTTGTAGGAGGTGCTGGAGACATCAAGCTCACCAAAGATGGCAACACTCTTCTCAAAGAAATGGTCAGTTATCCACCCCCGGATCTCTCTCTCAAGCACAACGCTAAATGTAGCTCCTGTTCTCAAATCCAAACTGACACTGCAATGCGAGTGTCCCGGTAGTTCATCTGATCTCTAGCATCTCTCCCGTTAGAGAGCTACAGATGTGCTTCGCATGTGGGAAAGTCTGCTTGAATGTTCTGGATCACTTAAAAATGTCTGCCTTTTTTTTATTTTAAAATTTTGGCTGGGGCTGTATTGCTATTCTAGGATTTCTTGATGGAATGGTTGCGGGAATGTTTGATTGTGACAATGCATTTCCATTTTACTCTTTGGAAGTCTCAGATTTTTCTAATGTTTGCATTGATATTTGAAATCGTGGGTTTCCAATTTTTGTGCAGCAAATTCAAAATCCTACGGCTATCATGATCGCTAGGACGGCCGTGGCCCAAGATGACACGAGTGGGGATGGGACAACTTCTACAGTTCTCTTCATCGGTGAACTCATGAAACAGTCAGAGCGGTACATTGATGAAGGTTGGTCCTCCAGTTCACATCTTCAAGTGATTTTTAGTCCTCTAGTGACTTTTTATTATATCATCAAGTGTATCAACTCAAATCTTCTCAGTGAGATGAATAAAAGTTTTGTAAGTTGTCTAAAAGATTAATATTTTATATCCTCTTTGTTTAAAGGATCAACATGCATTTACTTGAATCTTCTTTTACCTTTTTTTAAGGTTTTGATTGTGATCATTATTTTTATTCTGAACAATGGCTTCTCTAGGCATGCATCCACGTGTACTTGTTGATGGATTTGACATTGCAAAAAGAGCAACACTTGAATTTTTGGAGAAGTTTAAGACCCCTGTGGTGATGGGCAATGATCCTGATAAGGAGATTCTCAAAATGGTGGCGAGAACAACACTGAGGACAAAGGTTTCTACTAGTTTACTTCTTTTATCTCTTTCTATTCTGTTTGGAATGCCTTATAGCTGCAGGTCATGGTGGAAAATATGGAAAAAAAATATTCTGATAAGTATTTTTCTCTTGAATTCAGTTTTTCTATCTCCTGAAATGGCTTGCCTTTTTGAATTGCTTAATCCTTTTCTTGCTGTACAGTTGTATGAATCACTTGCAGATCAGTTGATGGAGATCGTTGTCAATGCTGTGAGTACTTGTGGCTGGAGTCAAAATTCATTTTGAATCCTTTGTTTCTTTCTTCTTCTTGAATCTTGATAGCTTTCTTATAACATGCTGTGTTTTCTGGCAGTTTGCTAACCATGAACTGGAACAATATCTCCCATAATTTGTAAATCAAGTGTCATGCATTCAAATATAGGGTTCTTGCTGAATACAGCTATTTTTTTTTTGTTTTCTAATCTGTAAGCATCTGAGTTTCTTATTGTTAATTAATTTGCAGAAATTGCTTTCTACATGCATGTTCTCTCAAATCCCACAAATGCTGAATTTCCCACAAAAAGATCAAAATCCTATAAAACTTGTACCCTTATGATTCATTTTGAAATTGGTAAAAAAGTTGTAAAAAAGAGGAAAAATTAGAATATGGAAAAGTGGAGAAAATAAAGGAAACGATGTGATAGGATGGTAATGTTTGAAAATAAATTAAATAAAGTTAAAATAAATAGAAGTTTTAATGAAAAGATAAGAGGTTATAATTGAAAATATAGTCAGTAATAAAGAAAAAGTAAGGCTGTTGAGGTAATTGCATGTCACATTAATTACAACCTTCCTATTTTATACTCTTAAACATTACCATATAAGGTATTGGCTTTGAGAGCACAATCACTCCTACTTTTACTCTGATAAAATATGGAAAACTTATCAAATATCAAGTCATAATATTGAGATGAGTTTGATGCACATTTGCTTATGCGGTAACCAGTATTTAAGTCAACTCTCCAGTTTCAGACTTCCAGATTCTTATCGTATGCTATTATGTACAAGTGACTGTAAGACGATCACTTGCTCTTTCTTTCTTTTATCAAATAAATGTAGGTCAGATTTTCAATCTTTTGGCAGAAGTTAATGTAAGAATCGATACTGTTTTTTCTGTGGATGGGAATGAATGCCTTGTCCCACCTTGGCATATTTATTTGGTTTCATTCCCTTGAGGACAGACCTAAGCTTTTATAAGCCTTCCTTTACACAAACCGGGCCAGATTTCAGCTGACCCTTTCTACCCAATTTTGTGATGGCACAACTTGATATTGGTTCAGGCTTCTGGCTTGGATTTTTTAAATATGCTCTTTCGATAGCCATGCATTTCATAATATGGATTTCTTTTTTTGCTTTGATTCCATTTTGGTTTCAAGTTTTTGTTGAGGTTTTTCTTGAATGACCCCACCACCACCACCAAGTTCTATGTTGATTGAGCAGCTAATTACTTATTCTGTGTTGTGTGGACCTTTGGTAAACAAATTTATGGTGGCTGTGAACAGGTGCTCTGCATTCGTAAACCTGAAGAACCCATTGATCTGTTTATGGTGGAAATTATGCACATGCGTCATAAATTTGATGTAGATACACGCCTGGTATGTTTTTCAGCTTTCTGTCTTTATTTCCTTCTTGCACCTTGGAGACATTTTCAATAGCTTATGTTAAAGTGTTGTGTGTTTAGGTTGATGCATTTGACATAGTGGAATGGTGGAATTGGATTTATATTGCTGACTCTACTTAGGATAAAGTTTGGAATGTGATAATTATGATGTTTTGGGCCTTTAGATTTGTTAGCTCTTATTTAGACGATCAACAGCAGTATGTGAATGTCTCAGTAGAATTTCTTCTGCAAAATGTAAACATTTTTCTGATGATCTGATCTAGTGATGGCATTACATTCAGGTCTTGTTGGATGCTTCATTATTTTTTTTCGCTCTCTTAGCTATTAATGTTTTTGAATTATTTTTTTTTGGGTGTGTTTCTTTTTCCTTTTCTCGTTTACTTGTAAATATGATAATCTTATTTTATTAATTTTCGTATTTTTGTTAGACCACAAATAATGCAGTGTTAAAGGGAAAGTAAATTGACTTAGTCTTTCTTGCTCTTTCTGCTTTGCTTTTAAATGTTTTTTCCATATGCTTAATTTGGTCTTTCATGTAGTTTGGTGCTTATGCTGTACATCTTGAAAATCATTTTCTTGATTGGCACTCTCTAGCCTCTATTATTCATTTCTGAAATATTTTTTCTGATTCTTTAAATCTTGCCTGCTGTATCTCATTCCCACATATTGAGTTTCAACTAGTGTTATCAGGACCGGACTAGTGGTTGAACCGGTCATTTTTCCAGTTTACAGTCTAACCAGTTCAACCAGTTGAACTTTTTTTTTAATTTTTTTGAAAAAAATCAAAAAAACAATACAACATGATTTTGAAAAATCTAAGCCATAGATATTATTCTAAATATATAGATCTTTTGTATAATAATATAATATTTTAATTCATATTTTTGTTCTATTAATAATATTTAAAATAAAAAATTTACTATTGGACCAAACCGGGCTAGACCGGACTGGTCAACTGAACGGTTCATGCTTGAACTGGTCCGTTCTGGTTTTGATAACACTGGTTTCAGCATTATTTTTGATAATGTGTTTTTGCTTCTTTAAATTGAAGGTCTTTTGAGTTTCAACATTGTTTTTGATAATGTGTTTCTGCTTCTATAGGTTGAAGGTCTTGTCCTCGATCATGGTTCAAGACATCCTGATATGAAACGGCGAGCGGAAAACTGCTATATATTGACTTGCAATGTATCATTGGAGTATGAGAAAAGGTAACTGAAGTTTGATGATTTTGATGCATTAGCAAGTGTCATGTTTCACAACCATGATAATTTACATGGAGGTAGATTTGATATAATTTGTTTGCGGGGCATTTCTTATGGATTATCCAAATATCTTCTTTCTTCTTTTTCATTATATGATAACATTGGCTGAGAACATGCCATATGTGTAAAACCAGTGTCACTTTTCTTCATTCCAACCTAACAGGTTCAGTTGATTGCATCTGGAGAAGTTCTTTTGAGAGAGATGTTGAGGACATCTCATGCTTATGTATTACGAATCCATTATAGTTTATAATACTGGTTTTACGTGTAGGTACTTTTTTATTATTTTTAATTTATCTACTCTGTTCACATTTTTAAACTCTTATGTCAGAATGCTTCCGTGATCAAGGATTAAGGGATACACACCTCTGATGATATGTCTAAAACAGGGTAAAATGGGTGGTGGTGGGATGAGAAAAGACTGATAACACATGGTTTGGCTGCAATATGTGGTCCTTGAATTGCAAACAGGATGTGTCTCTATCCTTTTTAGTTGGGATGAGGCTTATATGATGGATGATGGATGATGATGGTGTTGTGCCTGAAGTATAGTGCTTTAAAAAATTCTTACACTGAAGGGTGCAAATTCTTGATGCCATTATTGCTTTGCATTAATGATCTGCATAAGATGCTGGCACTAGTCTGTAACTGGTATATGGATCCTTGTGGATCTTTTTGCTTATGGGAAAACAAACTGAAGTGATTATGCTATGTCATCTTTTAACTAATTCAAATAGTTCTTTCTTTCAAATTCATGTTGTAAATGAACATTGAAATACATGAACGAGATTTGTTTTTTCACATTTCAGTGAAATCAATGCGGGTTTTTTCTACTCAAATGCGGAGCAAAGAGAAAAGATGGTTGCTGCTGAAAGACGTCAAGTTGATGAAAGAGTTCAGAAAATAATTGAGCTGAAGAACAAGGTAAAGTGGTTCATATGCATTCCTCAATTTGCGCGTTATTCACAAGTCAAATGATAATAATGACATATTGAACAATATTGAAAAATTTTCTATGTAATGCAGGTTTGTGCTGACAGTGACAGCAACTTTGTTGTCATCAATCAGAAGGGAATTGATCCCCCATCATTAGACCTTCTTTCTGGAGCAGGGGTTAGTTGTGCCTTTTGTACAGAATGAATGCCATCTGTTATTTATTTTGAATTTAGTCATGTTTGTCCTGCTTGTAGATGGTTTCAGGTTGTTGCATTTTCTACATAATAAATGTCATGTGATCTGTTGTTTATTTTGAATTTATTCATGCATTTGCTTGTTGCCTACAGTTTCAGGTATCTTGTGCCATATTTCAATATTTTTATTATATTGCAGTTCATCTATGGATTCCATTCGAGCCTATTGCGTAGCTATTACTGTTATGATTGTGTTTGATGCATGCACGTACACAACACTCATTGTGGTAGATTATATTGAACATATAGCATGGTGATATCAGTCTTAGGGAAATATTATGAGAAATTGTGAAAATGATTGACTTGTGAGAGAAACTTGACTCAGAGTACAAATTATTAAAGCAAAATAAGTGTGGATGCTAAATTTCCAAAGCATACAATCTAGAATTATGCTTACCCGATAGAAAAAGCTTAGTTGATAGTTGATATATGAAAAAAGAGTTTAGATGCTTGTATAAATATAATTAATATTTATGTAATGATATTACTAATATCAAAGTGCAACTTTTTACATGGTGGCAATGAGATAATTTCAAAATATCTGAGAATATTTTTATATATAGTTATTGTGGGTAAAACTCCTAGCATCCTGGTATCATATTGTCAATATCCAAATAGTTTTGGTGATGACATATTGCAAGATATTATAAATATTGGGGACATTGGTTCAACGAGCTTTTGTATTTTTTATTCGTGAAGGCATGGGATTTTCTATTAAATATTGTAACTCAATGAATTCCAAGAGTGGGTTGTAGGAAATTGTGGTGTAAATTATTTTAAGAAAAAGTTTCATGGTTTTTGTCGTTTAACTGGATTTTGTTGAGTTGATAATCCGTCAATGAAACTACAGTACACTGAATTGTTGGGTGATTTGAATTTCTGAACAATGTGGCAATGTGCATGTGCATTTTCTGATTATTAATCTCTAAGCTCATGGAATGATTAATCTCTAACATAGTGGATAATCAAGTTCTCTTTGGTTTGTCCTAAGACGGTAAAGATACATTTCATCCATTATTGTTTGGTAACCATTGTACAATATAGCCATGAATGCATTAAAGGCAATCTGTTAAATACTAATACCTTCATGGTATGTCTGAATCCATGATTTCCAACTATTGTATACATGTGACAAATGGTTTTGAATTGATGTGCATAGCCATTGAGATAGCAGGGTGTCAATAAGCATGCTATCTGCATAGTCATTGAGATGGCAGGTTGTCAATAAGCATGATAGCTACAGTACAATCTGCTTTTGACTTGCTGACGATGTGGTTTTGTAGATAATTGCTTTGAGGAGAGCAAAGAGGAGAAATATGGAACGGCTGGTTTTGGCTTGCGGAGGGGAGGCTGTCAATTCTGTTGATGACTTGACTCCTGATTGTCTTGGCTGGGCTGGGCTTGTTTATGAGCATGTCCTTGGGGAAGAGAAATATACATTTGTGGAGAATGTGAAGAACCCTCACTCTTGTACAATTCTGATAAAAGGTTAATGGAATTGCACACAGTGCAAACACTTCTGAAATAGTATTTGCCTTTTTGTCCTTTTTGCATGTCTACATCTTTATCATAGTGCAAACATGATAAATATCATTTTATACTGAAAGATACTTTACCTTTTCTCAACACTTATTTGTGGGTCCAATATTACAGGGCCTAATGATCATACTATTGCTCAAATTAAGGATGCTGTTCGTGATGGACTGAGATCTGTCAAAAATACGATTGAAGATGAAGCTGTTATATTGGTTGGTTTTCTTTTCTTTTTCTTTTTCTATGTTTTTTTTCCCTGGCTCTCTATGGGTACTTTGATGCTTTGCCTATTTCTTAGTAGCAGTAGTTATCCAATAGATCATGCCCATAATCCATGCTCAGCTGCTGGCAATTACAGTAGTAATACTGATGAGTGAGTTCATTTTCGACAATGTAGTAGAACTGTGCAATTCATAAGCAAGTGGTTTACTAAGATATTTGGGTCAGGCATTAGGATAGTAGGGTCGAGTATTAGGATCATTTGTCTAAACATCTCAAATGTCTTTAAATACTTGTTCTTACATGAATAAGAAGAATTGAACTTTCATTTGGGAATTCCTGTTAAAAATGGATTTGTGAGAGTGGCTTCCTTGAATTGGATCTTAGGTTCTAGTTCCAGTTCTTGGATCTGGATCCTTACAATGTATCAGAGCTTGGAGGATCAGATCAAGAGGTTTGAAGCTCCTGGATTGACAATTCATTTCAGAATCTGAAGTTTGGTTGCTTTGACGATGAGGTCTAGAATTCTGCAGTTCTGAGATCTGTTCTGTAGTTGTTGCTGGTAGCTGGAGCGAGAGACAGCTGCTGCATTACTGGAGATCTAACTCTGTTTGATTGCTTGTGGAGACAACAACTTGATCCAGAGATAGAATGATTGTTGTGGTGTGATATTGATCAAGTTGCTGGCAGGAGAGGCTGTGTTGTGATTGAGGAAATTGCAGTTGCATTCAGGGGCAGGTTGGAGCGAGAAAATAACAATCTGATCTACTGCATGATGTGTTTGGATCATTACAGAAATCCTGATTTAATCAGAGATTGATCATGGTGCAGAATTTTCGGATCTGTTGCAGGTTAGAATTGTTGCCTTATCTTTGTGAAACTGAGGTGTTGCAAACTGTCAAGAGGAATCCAATACTAATTGCTGTTGATAGCTGTGGAGAAAATGGAGTTAGGTGGGTGGTGCATAGAAGCCTAGGCTGAACAGTCTGGATTGCTTGTCTTTTGTTCATAAGGTGGCCATTTGGAAGCTGATCACCAAACATAGTGCTCACAACTTGTTTGTGATATTGACTTAAGCAAGAAGGCAGGAAGCATTGTTTGGAAAGAAGTTGAACCTGCAAGGACTTCAAACAGAATTGTTGGAATAGGAATCCATTGAGATTTCCATTTTGCGTCTAATTGATTTGACCGATGATGTATGGAATTGATGGATTCAGGGGAAATTAGTGGGAATGGAGTTTGAATTGTTGGATTAATTGTAGAAGTTCAAACAATTTCCCTCTTTCACTCAACCTAAGCAATATACAAATGATCCTAATATTCGATTCCACTATCTTGATGCTTGACCCTAATATCCTAACACAGTCTTATATCATAGCAAATGCTGTAGTATGCCTAATCACATGTTATTTGTGTAAATTATATTTAAATTGTTTATATGTATGAGAAATATTTTTCATTTTATTTTGGTTGGTTACTAGGCATCTATTTGGAATTTACGTTATGTTATTTATTCGATTTCAATATAATTTAATTTCATGTTGCCTCTTGTAAGCTCTCTTCTCTTAATTCTTTTCTACACAAACTTTGAAGACCTCTTGAGAAACATGTTTAACCATCTGATGATCAGATATTTCACCAATCTGATGATTTGATTTGGATGAGCCTTTCATTTTTTATTAATAGAATAGGCAATAAGACATTGATCTTATTTTGGTTGGAAATAGAGATGTGCTTGTGGACTTCTATGTCGCCACGGTGTAAAGTGAAGGGGAATTCTTTAGGATAGCTGCTGCTGTAATACTGACTGTGCTTCATGGGCCCAAATGTTGTGCTGTCAAGGAATATGTATGTAGGATGAGCATTGCTGAAATGAGAAAGCTGAGATGTGTGAGTGGTAATGACAATGACAGGATCATAAATGAATGGAATTTTATAATGTTCTGTAGTAATGGGCTTTCATGTGAATGGAAAAACTCGTTTTCCCCTTGTTTTTGGCATGAGCAGCTTTCAAAGGTTTTCAAATTTTTGTAAAGTCTTATGACTACTCTTTAAACTTGTTTGTATTAATTAATGAAAATTACACATGTTTTAATACCACTTTTTAAATTTAACTTGTTTTTAACTTGAAATGTCAACCCGTTTTCAAACTGTAACCCAACCCGAATTTTAAAAGTAGTGTTGGATTAGGATTGAAGTTTTTAAAAATGGATTGGGTTAGGGTTGACTCTAACCTGTTCCAACCCTACCCATTTACATCCCTATCAATAAGTGGGGAAATATTTTAGGGTGCGAGTTACCTGCGGAGGAATTTAAGAAGTTAATAAACTGGACCTCTGAACAGTGCAGTCCCCTCGCAGGACTAGGAACTTGCACACATTTTGCAGCCGCCAAGTGAAAAGACCGCATGAATCCCCCACACAGCTATCAGGGTTCATTGTTCCTGGCTTTATTTATTTCTTTGAACTCTTTTGCTTGTAGTTTTAACTTTTGAACCAAAGATTGCCATAAGTGTTGACCTACCAGTGATATTTACTGGAAATCAGGGATGGCAATAAAAAATTGCCCTAAATGATGATTAAATCACCCTTAAATATCAAAACTGCTATTACCAATGATGTCGGAGTGGTAGAACAAGTGACGGTGCAATCAAGGACACAAGCAAAATCTCTAATGGTGCAGATTAGCATCCATGATAATAAACCATTATTTATGAAGCATGACATTAGCTTATGGGTTTTCTGTGTTGTATGGATGAAATCAACTGTTCATTTTTTTTTTCAAATATGAAGTATGTAAACACAATAATAAATATTTTGTTTTCTAACTTGGTCAAACTTCTTCTTATGATCCCTTAATGATGTGGAGTTACTATTTTCTCATAATCACATTTCTTATGTATATCTTTATTATTCAATAAAATATGATGACCATCTTATGTGTGTGTGTATAGATTATAATTTATTTCTCTAGTTTTATTGATAAATTTTAATATTTTTTTAATTTTTTATTTATTTTGTTTTAGCAATAAATTTGACAATATATGTTAACAGTGGAGGCAATTTATCTCTATACCAGGGTAGCAATAAATTTATCAATATTGATACAGCAAAAGCTTTGAACACTTTCGTTTTCTATTTTTCTCAATTATGCATTCTATATTCCTTAATTTCTATGCTTGGACAGCTATGATATGCATGTCTTGTACTTTTTTATTATCACTGTTATAACATTGTAACTGAATACCATTATTGGTATGCCAAATCAGGGGGCAGGGGCATTTGAAGTTGCAGCCAGACAGCATCTGGTCAACAATGTAAAGAAAACTGTTGAAGGGGTAATTATGACATCTTCTCTGGCAATGCTTTTGTGCGCATAGATTACTGATTTTCAGTTGATTAGTTTCTTGGTTCTGCACATGGGATTTATGCTTCAGTTACACACTGTTGGTCTGACTGTGCTGCTGTGGCTAAGTCAAAACCTGGGGACCTTGGCATATCCCGGATGGTGAGATCCTGTTCACTTTCAGAAACATTGCCGACTATTGTAATTCTGGAGTGAGAATCTGAAGCCCTTGAATATGCAGTGATCTTCCATCTGGGGCAGGGCTTATTGGTACGATGTTTTGCATCATGTAGCGCATAAAGTACCCTGAGGTTTCTCTGAGATTAAGTGGCGCTTTTGCAATGCTCTCATGACTTTCTTTCTATGCCATCACCAGCGTGCACAGCTTGGAGTGGAGGCTTTTGGTGATGCCCTATTGGTTGTGCCTAAGACACTGGCTGAAAATTCTGGTCTTGATACACAAGATGTCCTCATTGCACTCACGGTAATCGGACAGTTCTCTCTTTAATTAAATTTGTGCCGTGGAGTTGCAGTGCACGCCGAACTCATTGGACTCTCTGGTTTTGTGTACTCAGGGGGAGCATGACAAGGGAAATATTGTTGGGTTGAACCATCAAACAGGGGAGCCGATAGATCCACAAATGGAGGGTATTTTTGACAACTATTCTGTGAAGCGCCAAATCATAAATTCTGGGTATGTGAGTTCAGCTGGCAGTATTTATAGTTCTTACACCCTTTTTATGTTTCCAGTGTCTTAGTTAATCTGGGTTCTTTGGCAGGCCTGTCATTGCATCGCAGCTGCTGTTGGTGGATGAAGTAATCCGTGCAGGTCGCAATATGCGGAAACCAAGTTAATCCAGTTATATGTGGTCCAGTTTAAATGATACGTGTTTTCTGTCAGAGGAAGCATTCTGTTTTTGGAGCTTATACAGCTATGGGCATGTGTCTGTGATGAACTGGCAGTGTGCCGCTTATTTAACTGGACTTAATTGAGGGTTGGTTTGTCACACACAAAGAATGTTGTCTCTGTTGATCCTCACTGGATCCCTTGAAAGTTTGGGAGAGTTGGATTGTAATCGTGTGACGCTCAAGTCGAACTTTTGTGTCATGTTTCAGAATGAAATTTTGTTACTGATTATATGTATGAATGGCCATCTGCATTCTCGAGATTTATCCTTCTGGAGCTTTGCGTTTGGATGGATGTCTGGTTTGGGCTTGGCATTCCATGTTCGGTTGTCTTTTATATCTAATCAGCACTGCTTTTTCATCTCCATCAGAAATCTTGGCTTTCAATTTGCCTATTGTGGCCTCTCCAACTGGTTTGAAGTTTGAGCACCGACCTGATCTGGGCCACAGCACTTCGTGTGTTAGTTCAGTCCCTTGATGCTGCTGCTTAAAAGGAGTTGAAGGCTTTCTGTAAAAAGAGGTTATTGGCATTTGGCAATGCCTACCACCTGTGCAATTCTTACGTAGACTGAAGATTCATATGCGCCAAGACTTTCCCCACCCCAAGCCTCTCTGCGCACCCAAGCGGATTTGTCTCTGCATTCAAAATTGCTCCAGTTTCCATCGAGAAAGTAAAAGAAAAAAACCATAAAAAAGCCCTCGAATATAAATAATTATTTTGCTCCAATCTCAATCAAATGTGACCAAAAAATCAACTTGAATTTTTAAACCAGAGCTTGAATTCCAGTCAAAATGTTTAAAAATAAAATCTATGCAAAAATGGTTGAATATAATTAAATAGAAAATATGACATTCTGCGTTTGCCGGGAGTCGAACCCGGGTCTATTGCTTGGAAGGCAATTATCCTAACCGTTGGACTACAAACGCTGCTGTTTTATATT
>JAYJMB010032102.1:24524-35763 GCA_036873735.1 Pouteria campechiana
CGGGAGTCGAACCCGGGTCTATTGCTTGGAAGGCAATTATCCTAACCGTTGGACTACAAACGCTGCTGTTTTATATTGTAAGTTTTTAAATAAAAGTTATTTAAATTAAAGCGCGTGATGAAAATATGTTAGAAACGAATTAAGGGCATGCTTGAGTTGTTTGTGTGATGGACATTGTTCCCATAACATTGGACGCTGACCAACATAACGGCTAGGAAAAAAGTAAATTCTTGCCTGGTCCCAAACTCATTCGTAAAAAGGATGTACGACGAGAGGGCAAGATGCATGTAGTCTTTATCTTCATATATTAAAAGGCTGTAGTGAAGACTCTTAACCCACACTTGATGTAGGTGAAGAGTACGACTAGCACTCCAGGCAAAGGGCATACCCAAATTAACTCCCAAGAATCCGTGTAATCTTTGGTGTAGTGGATGTTGGAATATTTTCGGTTGATGTTTCGTGTAAGACTCTATCTAACCTCCATTCATTTTTGGGGTTTGGACTTTTTTGATCCTTCTCCTGGATGCTTTTATTTTTAGAAGTGTTGTAAAGATCATTGAAAATAGCTATTTCCTTTAATTAAATAAAATTTTGGGACTGAAGCTATTTTCTCTTCATCGTCCTTGATGTTTATTCTCCCATGCTGAACTTAAAACTTTTATCATTTCAAGTAATATATTTTCATGCACCAAACTACATTGATAAGTTTCTCAGAAAGGAGAAATTTTTTTTATTAAACCTGCAACCGAAACATGCTCTTCTATTGTAATACCCCTACTATAATTAATTAAGAGGCACGATTTTTTTGGTACCAATCTTTCTAAAAAATGCAGTCGATACACTTTTCTAAAGCTCTCCACGCTTTCTCATTTATGGCGTCACTCTGGTCGGTGCATTACACGCAGCTGCTTGTATATATCTTACTCCAACCACCTCCTCACTAGTAACACGAAATTTATCATTTCTGAACACAGTGGCTTTTTTAAAACTCATCCTTGAGAGGAAGCCTCGTGCGATGATTACATAAGAATAAATAAAAATGAAATACATACACACAGCATATGATGTTCTAAATTGCTAGCATTACCAGTGAAATGAAATCTCTGAAATCTGAGAAAGAGTAGGAACCACAACTCACCACTAAGCCCACGAAAGGTTTAAAAAGCCAACACCACATCTTCAAATTATGAGTCAATTCCATAATGCTGGTGGAATCAACAATCGTCTCTAGCATGTACCTACTGGCCGTCTCCTAATTGGTAGCGAAGATACACCACGCCATAACAAGTGTAACCATAACATAATCTCAGATCAAATCTTTTACAACAACGAATGCATCGATTTAATTTATGTCGCCAAAACCAAAAAGAAAGGACGAGGAACCAAAGTACCCCAGGATGAGATTTGCTGCATATAGAAGAGATATTCCTTTCATGCTTTCAATCGAACTTGACGTTAGTGTAGAGGAGCGAATCTCTTGCTATGGGCATATCAAATAACAATTTGGCCTGATAGATGAAAGCAAACAAAGCAGTCAGTATGTAGGGCTCCACAAAATTATAAGCACAATAATCAGGAATCCTGGAACAGCATAAAATGATAAAACACATTTGGAAAAGCAAGGCAGACAAATAGCAGAAAGAGGCAGAGTGGGAAGAGAGGATCGGTCTAGTGTTTCATGCACGGAAGTTAAAAAACCCTACTTCTAGTTGCTGTAGAGTTATTTGCAATCAGAATTAGGTCATTTGATAATAGATGGTGGTCTACATGGTAATCCAATGAACTAAAAGGTTAGATTAGAAGGAAAACTATGAAACTTGTTTACAAACAATGAAAAGGGTTGCGGTTTTGAATTTAGATTTTCGCATGTGCTATCCCATTTTAAATAGTTATCACAGAGTTGGAGACAATTCTTCGCATGTGCCACCTATTTCAAATACACACTGTGTAGCAGGCAAAAATTAACTACATAAATTTAGTCTCTATTTTGGGTCAGGGTGTGGAAGTGGAACAAGTGAAAAGACTAACATAAGTAACATCATATCAAAAGCTTTCCGTTTCTTACAGCACATACATTAATGTAACTAATGATCAATATCATCTGGACACTACAAAACGTGGATTTAAAAGAAGAAGAAGAAGCTTGTTTATCAAATAAGCAGAGAGGGAATGACATTTTGTTCTACAAAAGCTGTTTTCTCAGCAACATATCAACTATTTTAAAGAAATTAACCCGCTATTAAAAAAAAAAAACCCATATAACACCACGAATGAGTAGGATAGGGTGAGAGTTTGGCTGGCTCGAGAAGAAAATTTTAGCTGTGCATTGGGTTTAAGGTTTTTCAGGACACAGTTAATGGCTTGAGTCAAGGCAAGACAATCAGTAAAAGTGGCTAAAACAGGGGAGAGGTGTTGTTAAGGACTTCCAGAAAACAGTTTATGGCATTAGCCAAGGGCCTCAAGGCTGGGCACTAAAACTTAAGTCTGTGAAGCGACATCCTTTAGTCACTTCATGCTTGATTTGAAATGCACAATTGTGGAATATTCAAAAGCAAACCCCATCAAGAGGATATTATTGTTTCAGCTTGTTGAAACATTGGGCCAAGCATCCAAGATTGACAGTATGCTTCAGTACATTCCTCAGGTGATGTTCAATGCTAGCATGTCCCCTTTTTAAGGTCATTCCTCACAAATAAAAGGATAGAGGTTAGGATTCTGGTCTGGAATAGTTAGTATTGAGACACATGTCTATAGGTTGCAGTATAAAGAATTCTACTATCGAACAGGCTGAAGCTTATCTCAAGGCAGCAATTTCAGGTTTTACTGCTGCTATTGTGGCATCTTTCTATGGGCCAAGAGTCATTAAAATATTCTACTCTTAAACATGCAGAAAATAATTGCAAGGGTGGAAAATAGTAACAGATTGCCCCACATGATTGCAGGAGATTCTTGGAAGTATCACATGGCAAAGCCAAAAGATACTGTTAAAGATCATGACATGGACCCCAAGGAACATCTTTTATGGGAATGATTCTTCTAAAAATTTCAAAGTACATGCGTGTCACTCCTATCTCTGTGCAAGAAACCATCTAATAAAGCAATGAATTAAATTGTTACTTCAAGAGGATTTGGATCAATATTTTAAAAAATGGACATGGACTGGCAGGTTTGATGAGAACTGATCTCTGGCACTTTTGGTTCAGATGGTTGATGGTTCAATTTTTTAAGAAATATTTGTGAAATGTTCTTTAAATTATGGTAAATTTCAGTCATGTACTAAAATGGTTGAGTGTTCAAATGGCATTAGGGACTCTCTCTCTCTCTCTCTCTCTCTCTCTCTCTCTCTCTTCTCTCTAGTTCTTAATATATATTTTATAATACTAGATATTTTATAAAAAGTATATTTCCCCATTTCAAACTGGTTCAACCGAACTGCTGGACCACCCGGCTCAATGTCTAGTTATTTTATGAAAATTATATTTAACTGGTTCAGCCAAACTACTGGATCACCCGGTTCAACATCTAGTTTGGTTCTCAATATGATCTGATAGACTGATACATATGCATCACAGGCTACACCATTCTTCTAAAATATAAAATATTTGCTGTTTGGAATAGGAAGCAAATTCTTCTATAGCAAAATTTCATTAATTGAATCATAATGAGAAGAAGGTAGTGCAGTCTCACCCCAATGAGAGTGGCTACAAGAAGAACAATCCCAGTTATCCAGGCTACGATCTGTCTAACCAACTTTTCCTCTAAAACAGTTGCAGCACTGGGTGGCAGTGCTTCATCCTCAGCCAAAATTCGTGCTTCTTTTGGAAGTCTGTAAGGTGTGTACCTTAACTTGTTATAATGAGATCTGATGTACCTAAACCTTGGATAATGAGATCTGTTGCTAAACAAGACAACACCTGCAATTTGCCCTGCCAATCGACACATCCACAAGCTTCAGCAAAAAGAGATTCCATTCTTAAATTCTCAGAAATACTCGCCAACTCTGTGTTTGAATTAATACTACTTATTTTCCAGAACTAAAAGGGATGCCACTTATAATCTATCACATCTTCATATGTCCTTTACTAACCAATGTACAACAAAAAGAATAAAATTATGAATGGTTTTCTTACCAGAAAACTTCTACTCAAGAAGAGATGCTTTTTAAATGTTACATTCGCAGACATGATTATTTGTAGATCTCAGAAAAGATAAAGAACAAAAAATAGCTGACCTTTATAAGCTTCCTGCACAGTATCAAATGACTTGATTAATGTAGTCAGGAAAATCTCCATTGCCTGCTCTGTTATGCTTCCAGGACCATACTGTTCTTGCAAAGACTGTAACATTTTGAAATCAATTCAGTTAGGCACACACTGACCAAATAAGCAGAAAAGGTTTTTCTCTCTGTTTTTGTTCTTGTTGATTCAAATCATTTTCTGGAACTACAGCCAACTAGCATGGAACACAATATTTATAGACTAAATATAAAATAAAATGATTGTTTTGTAGATTTGCATATAATCTGATGATTCTGAGAGCTGGTTCTTTGGTTTTATAGAAAATTTGTATTGATACATCAGTCTAGAAGAATTCAAAAATCCTATTTGAAGGCCTTGTAGGAATTCAAGTATCAATAAGATTGTTATATTAAGTAGAGGGAATATGTGGACTTAATTAAGTTGTGGCTAGAGCTGAGATTTTGGTTGCAACAGTTGTTAATATTTCGTTATCTAAGTACTGGTGTGTTACTTCCAGTCAGTGATTTGTATTGGGCTTTTTTCTTTTTCAAAAATTGGATGGCATAAATTAACATTTGGAACAAGAGTCTTTTATTCCACACACAGACATGCATGCTCTTGCATAACAAATGCAAAAAGGATTTGTCCTGTGTAGCAGACACGCATGCTCTTGAAATGCATGCATTTTGGCATGCATTTCAATACCACAGGGAAGCCAAGGGACTTCAACATGGCTGCCCACCAACCCTGAGAAGAGCAGTGTGACATGTTTATTCCATTTAAAGCTTATCGATTTTCCAGCAAGCACAATAAGGAGTACCACCCCAACATCAGCAGTAGACATTAAATATTTAGGACTAATTGAAACAAAGTTTCTTAGACAGAAATAATCACCTGAATGCCTTTAAAGCATCCTTGCAATAGCTCTGCCTTGTCCTGCATCTTTGTGGATGAATCTTCATGAATTTTCAGCATCACTTCAAGATCACCTACCAAAGAAAATAACTGTGCTACAAAATCATGATCTGCTTCCTGTGAGACATAAAAAGGTTCCTATCAATATCAAAAAATATATCAGATATTATTTAGAGTCTGTATGAAGTAAATTCAAATTTTTTCAGAGGAAAAGAAATGCAGGAGAAAAACCTTTGACATATGGAGGTTCAAAGACTTGCCGCTAGCCAATGGAAAAGTCAACACTGCATCCATTCCGTCCAAAGAACCAACATATGACCCGCCTAACCAGGTTGCCTGAATAAGTTTGTTTAATATGAACGACATACCAAACAATTCAAAGAACATGATACAGTGAAGAATAAGAGCTAAGAAATTTTGCACTAACAAGACCATCAAGATCACCATCGGAGATAGCAGCATCAAACTTATTCTCCACACGATCATCTAGTGAAATCACAGAAAGATCATCTTCATCTGCAACAAGCTCAATGGTTCATCAAATCATGACGAAATAGTTGCAGCCAGAAATGTAGTGTTAAAATTAAAATGCAAGAACATGGATTTTTCTCCAAGTTCAGTTGAGTTACCTAGAATTTCAATTTCAGCTTCATGTGAGTCATTAACAACTGTGCCAATCATGGCACCACTAACTGAGGTCTTTGAGTAGTCAATTAGTGGCAATTGGCCTGTACATGAAGGAAGTTTCATAAAATCTCAGAGTAACTGAAGTGACTGAATGAAGCATTTAAGTTGCCAATGTTTGTGAACCTGTGACTCCTCCAACTTCTAACATGAGCACAGCCAGGGGCCTATCAAATGGATTCGACAAGAGCAACTGACTCAACTGCAGAAACAAAATTGAGTCAAATTGACAAAGCAAGATCATAACCTTTACAGAAAATCATAAAGTGAAAACTCAACCTTTGATGAGGTGGTAGGTGGAACAGAAGCAGGTGGAGCCGAACCAAGCAAAATTGATACAGCGGCAGCAACTTCAGATAGTAAAATTGAATCAGACTGTCCAAATAAACAGATTGATTAGATGATTTCAAATAACATTGGGTTTGAGAACTGCAATTAGCTAGTTATGCTGTAAAAATTCTTCTAAGAATTTCACTGAGGCAAAAAACCGAAATGGTCCCAAGTATGATGCTATAGGTCCAAGCTTAGCTGACCAAAAGATTCTCAAATAAAACTAATAATAAAGAAGCCATGTTAATGCCATTGAAGGATATAGTATTTAAAGAAGGGGGAAAAAGAATCTAAGAAAACAGTGGAGAAGATTGCTATTATTAGGAATTAAGGCATATTTCAATGCAATGAGTGATTTTCTATATCATATTTCCAGGTTGTCTTGCTGCTGCATTATAAAGATCTTGCGATCAAATACAACAGCATTCCACGGTTTCAAACTTCAACATAATAAATCCTACATAATGAATCCTTCATTAGCATTTTGTTTGTAGAAAGGGATAAGTGGTCGAGTGCCTGAAAGCTGGCACACTGTCAGATGGTGCTATTTGATAAGATGAGGCCTTGTCAAAATATATAAAGATCAAACTAGCACAATTATTCTGGTTCAGCAAAAATCCATCATGCAGTTGACCAGTCTAAACTAAAAATAGGACATATATCAAGTTTGGCATCTGTGTAGTTTCGAAAGTCTCCTCTCAGCCAACTTCTTTACAATAATTTGTGTATAACATGCCATTTGCTAGCTGGATGAATAACCTCAATTTTTGTACCAAAGGATATATGCAATGATGTAAAATGGCTGAGCTGCTTGAATCTGACACATGGATGATGCATTAGCACAGCTGTTAATACCTTAGCATATGACTACAGAAATGAGCTGATAACAAACCACCATCATCATCAGTGAAGTCTTACCCCAACTGAATGGAATCAGCTATATGAATCCTGACATCTCATTCACTGAGGTACTAAAAGACATCTAGAGGGGAAAGCAATAATTGGGCTTGAAGTCTTTATCAATCTTCTGAATCATGTGAACTTGAAGTAAGACTGCAAAAAGGTAAAATTCAACAGGATCACGCTGTTCTAAACAATGTTGTTTTTCATGCTGAAATGCTCATGTCGCAACTCCGGATCTCCAATTTACGTTGTAATGGCTAATCATTCCAAATGATACAAAAATAAATAAATAATATAAAACCTACGTAAACAAGCAACTTCGATTTCCTACTGCAAACCTCACTAAATCAAAACCCTAAAAATTCCAACAAAACGAAAATTCTGTAATCTTGACATCGACATGGCTGAATCGAACACCTAAAACGTCCAACAAAGCGAAAATTCCGCAATCTTCAAATCAAGCTGACTCCCTAAAACTTTGACGAATTGCAAATTTCACAAATCTAGAACAGAGATTGCCGTGATTCAGAAATATCAGTTGATTCACTTCAGTATGCAAAACACGAAAAAACGATCACAACGGATCGTGATTTACCTCATCGTCGGTAATCGATGGAGGAGGCCGCAGAAGTGGATGCATCGTGGTATTGAGGAAGAGGACGGAGTCCGCCTGCATGAAAACAAAGCAAAAGACACAGGAAACAGCGTCAGATCCGATCAGACTTGCTGAGACTTGTGAGAAAGAAGAAAAGTAGAGAAATTTAAGGAGCGAGAGAATTCAAAAGCGAACCCTAGCCCGCAGGCAGAGAACGGAGATGAAGATGAGGACAGATAATTTCAGAAAGAGATGAGTAGCCATGGCAGAGAGAGGGAGGAAGAGAGGATCGATTTTGAGGGGAAGAAATGGAGAAGCAACAGAAAACAGCTTTTCTACTCTGGCGGGCGGCGATCGTTGATACGCCTGGACTTAAGATTGCATCGCAACATGGTAGACATGGATTGCTAAAATTTAAACTCTTTCTATTTTAGATCTTTGGCCGATAATAATAGCATTAAGCTTGTCTGGTTATTTGATTATCAGATCGTGTTGCATTTATTGAACGGCTGAGGATGAAGAACATCACATGAGATTAATTAAGCAGCGTCCGTTAATTAGAAGTCAGAACCATCCAATCAATGTGATTTTTGGACATCCATTTACGGACGGAAGATTTAAAAATTGGGTAATCACGACTCGGTTGGCTGCCGCTCATCAGGGGTGCTCGGCAGCCCTTGAATCAAACTGGTGTGGTCCGTTCCTTTAATCTCCGTCGCGACTGAGACTTATCGTGTGCGTCGCAAGTTATAGACCATATATTCTTGAGACGATCCTTGATCTGAACCGTCCATGTTGTTTGAATAAAATTATTAATCAGTTATAAAAAATTAATTTTATGATTTGACATCATTTATTACGATGGAGCTTCCTTGACTGCTTCATGGTCTAATTAGGAAGACAATGGTCTAAATTTTCGACAGCCATCAAATAAGTGGTCATTAAATGTATCAACGGTTGAGATGTGTTGAAAATTTGGGGTCCATCAGTAGATGCTTGTTAAAGTGTTTACCCCTTGATGAGCTGAAAATGCATTGCCGAAAGGATGGGCAGTTTGCTTAGCTTGAATTACACTACACCACCCTCCAAACAGCCTGATGCAGGGTCTTCTTTGGCCATTGTTGGAGCCACCACCTCGATCACTCTTGAAATATTAAATATTTTATTACATTCTATTCTAACATTATTTTTCTGCAATATCTACTGATGCAAGGTTAATTTTTATTTGATGATAAGTCAATAATACTTAAGTAGTTAAAATAAAAAATTGCAATAAGTATGGTTCTTAAATCGAGGAAAAAATAACTTCAAGATAAATACATAGATTTTATAATAATTTTAGAGGAAAAAATGAGAACAAAAATTTAATTTTCAAGGGAATGATCGTAAAAAAGAAGAATATTTTGATCTTTGATTTCCTAATTAAATCATTAGAGAAAATAAGAAAAAAGTTTGATCTCTGATTTCATAACCCGAACAATAGAAGAGAATGTGAATAAAAAGTTGATTTGAGGTTCTTTGAATTAAATAATAGAGAAATTGAATTAAAAAAATATAATTTAGAATTTCTTAAATTGAAATTGAGTTATAAAAGAAAATATAAACAAAAATTTAATCTAAATTTTCCTAAGTTGAATAATGGAAGAATTGAACAGTAACTATGCAACTTATGGTTTTCTCAATGAAATAGCTAGAAAAAACAAGAACAAAAACTTGATCTATGATAAACAAGAACAAAAACCTGATCCATGATTCCCTAAATTGAATAATATAAAAAAATGGAATAAAAACATAATGTAAGAGAAGAGAAGAGTAAGCATTATGTTTTATCGTTTTTATTACTAACTATTATCTCTTGTTTTTTGGTTTTTTTACATTATTCCCTCTTTTATATAAAACTCTTTTACACCTGTCAAAATAGAGCCCTAGAGTTTCATACCAAAACCAAAGGATAATTATATGGAATTGGATTGTAATGATAAACTACGGTTGTTGAGGAAATGATCAAGATGGCAATTTTTTACCACATCCCACCCATGAAGCGTTGATGGTTTATGAATAAAAATTCTACAATCATACAAATCCAATTTGGAAAGTGTCTAGAAATGGGTTTTAGCTAGTCATTTCTCTTGATTTCTTGGGAGCCCATGGCCCAGCTAAAACCAAACCAAGTACAAAAGATTCTGGCTATGGCTGCAAGACTGACAAACCATGATCACTCTGTGGACTCATCAGAACATAGGCGAAATCCACCTCAGAAGCTGCAGAAGAGATTCATCTTGAGGAAGTTCTCTTGAAGACTACAATTTGTGAAAGGTGTTCTCTGAAAATTTGAAGTTCAGGAACTAAAGAAACTGTTAATCTAAAACAATAATGGGGTGCTAATTCCACGTTTTCCACAAGTGGTGGCTATTGCTCAGATGAGTCCTAGACTTTTGAGTAGGGAATTGGGAATGCTTAAAAACATCTCTACATGCCAAATTTTCAGTCTCCCTAGACAGGCAATTGTTCACATGTGAGCTTCGGATTTCCCATTCACCAAAACCTACTCCTTGGGGATGTTCTATTCCTGATCATTCAAGTGGAGATCAGAAAGTAATGGAAGCATAGCCAATGCAAGAAAAAAGGCTAAATATCCACCATAATCATAAACTATTTTCCTTCTAAATGGAATCAATCTCTTTTTTTTTTTAAATTATCTTTTCTAGTAACCTCTTTTCATCTTTCTTTACAGAAAAAATAGCCAATATTCAAGATTAGAATACGCTAGGAAAATTTGGCTGTAGTGACATTCACAAAATTAAAAAGCCCATCATATGATTCACATCAACAAATTGTTTGCTGAAAGCAGTGCACCGGGGAACCTGACCACAGCAGCAAAGCATAAATGTTCTGTCATAGATCTTCAAAGTTGGAAGAGAAGGTGGTCCCATTTCTAGTTGCCAAGAAAAAGATGGGAACTGAGAAGCACTGGATGGTTTATTTCATCAGCACAACATTGCATGATTTCATGTCATGGAAAATGGCTCTTAGAAAAAGTCTTCCAAATTAAAAGATCCACTTTCTTGAATAAAGGGCCTAAAAATAAATGGCAATTAGAAAGCATTGGACAGCTTCTTTCATCATTATCATCATAAATTATTTTATTGTAGACGAAAACTCTCGAACTTGGAAAAGTTTCATTTTTTGACATAAAACAATCATGACACCATCTCCACTCACATAACCACATAACCATCATCATGCCGCATACTACTAATTTCAATGCAGCAGAGGCAACAACCTGATGCACACACCACTATCCATCTGTAGCGCATGCCCAACTTACATTTCATTCTTCTTGGCTCGGTTGGAATTTAGCAAAAATCTCATCATTCAATGGACACATGAATGCAGTGTTGGCAGTCCAGGATCTAAACACCCAGTTCAATAACTTCTATTCATATGTTTTTATTCCATGGACTGAGCTCCTTTAGCACTGCAGTAAGTGCAATCACAATGACAATGAGAAGAATGATGACAGCAATGCACATATATTTTCTTGTGTTCTGCTGCAACTTCTTCCCTTTCTTAA
>JAYJMB010032113.1:4365-29297 GCA_036873735.1 Pouteria campechiana
GCAGCAGCAGCAGCAAGCCGACGACGCACTCCTTGCTGTCAAGATTCCACTCTCTCTCCCTCCTCCCATCTTATCCCTTCATCGCCCATCCCGCCCAAACCATCCTCCAATCTCCGCCGTCGATTACCTGACCGCCATCATGGGCTGCGCCGGCTCCAAGCTCGACGATCTCCCCGCCCTAGCCCTCTGCCGCGATCGAACCGCCTTTCTCGAATCCGCCATTCGATACCGCTACGCCCTCGCCCAGTCCCACCTCTCCTACACTCAGTCCCTACACGCCCTAGGCATCTCGCTGCACCGCTTCTTCGATGTCGACGCCTACGACGACGCTCCTCTGTCGCCGGTTCTTCCCCTCCCGACGCAGAGGAAGCTTGCGCCGGATCCAGACCCTGATCTGGCCAAAATGCCTCTGCCGTCTTCTTCGCCGCAGCCGGCAGCAGCTATCCATCACTCTCGCTCCAATTCCGGCTCGCACCTGCAATTTCACCCCACCGACTCCGACTCCGATTCCGACTCCGACGGCCACTCGTCGCCTATGCACGGCGACTTGCATGACTTCGTCCATGAAGACGGCATGGCGCCGGAGTCGCGGTATAGCACTTCCTACATGCATAACCGGCCCACCGTTCCGACGGTCGAGACCGTGCAGGTCGACGAGCCTTCCACTTCGTATGCGCATCCGTACTACTCGAATTTCAATTACAGTGGGTATGGTGGGTTCTTTGGATCTCCTCCTCCGATGATGCAGCAACGGCAGACGATGCCGCCTCCGCAGTACGGTTATTACGGTCCGATGATGCAGCAACAGCAGATGATGCCGCCTCCGCAGTACGGTTATTACGGTTCGTCGTCGTCCGCGGCGCCGCCTCCCACGGAAGCTTCGTCTTCGTCCCGGCCGCCTCCCCCTCCTCCGCCCCCGCCTCCACCGAGCTCTTCGGCGTGGGATTTCCTGAACGTTTTCAACTCGGTGGAGAGCAGCTATCCTACGCCCTACACCCCCAGCCGCGACTCGAAGGATGTGAGGGAGGAGGAGGGGATCCCTGATCTTGAGGACGAGGATAACCAAGACGAGGTTGTGAAGGAGGTCCATGGTGAGCAGAAATTCGTAGGGGATGGAGGCGAAGGCGGCAGTTTCGGGAAAGCGGAGGATGGGGGAATTGTCGACGAGGCGGCGTATCTCAAGAACCGGGGCGTGTTTGCTGAGAGCCGGGGGGTGGAGTACGAAGTGCACACGGTGGAGAAGAATGTGATTGCGGACGAAGAGCGGGTGGCGGAGGCCCGGAAGAGAAATGCTGCTCCGGCGAAGGGGCACGGAAGACCGCGTGGTATTTCGGAGGTTGTAGAAGAACTCAAGGCGCTGTTTGATAGGGCTTCTGATTCTGGGGGTGAAGTTTCAAAGCTGCTTGAGGTGGGAAAGCTGCCTTACCGTGGGAAGAGCGCTGTTTATAAAGGTTGGGACTTTGTCTATTTTTCCATTTCATTTTGTTGCTGGTATTTCTTCTTTCTGCCGATTTGGTAGGTAGGATGTTTAGGTTGATGAAAACTGGTAAAGGTTATATTTTCCTTGTCGGATGGTTTTATTTTCGCATAGTATTTTGGCATGCATCAGCCAGTTTGGAATCAACTGGGGGTTACTACTAAATTTATGTCATAGGCATTCATTGGGGTTGCTGTGGTGGGCATTTGCCATTCGTTACTCCATGCTATGCTGTGATTTTATTGAATGCTCATGCCTTTTACAGCAATTCATTTGATGGGTTGTCAGTGTATAAGAGTATCTTGTTGGGGTGGCTTCTAGGCTGAGATCAATCCACAGCGCTGCGTGCTTTTGCTAGTCAGGGACACGAACATGCATGTGGCCATAAGACGGCTAAGCATACTTTTTTTGCATCTCTTGTGAATGTGGGAAAAATTTTTTCTGGTAAGCACGAGACGCTGCTGGTTTTTTTATTTCGTTCCTGTCTGGTCATTGCTGTTTGTCTGGGGGTTGGATGCCATTCTTGGAATTGATGGTAAAGAACCATGTCTGCAAAGTTTTAGGGCTGAATGATAAAATCCATTATTTAGATCAGAGTTGTCCAATCCCTGTGATTCTGTGCTGTCAACGGTTGGACCGCCCAATAAGAGAATTCATGATGGCATGACTCATGGTTGATTGAACACATGCCCTCTTTTCATAGTGCCCATCAGCCCTGTGTTGCCCATGGATTATATCACTGTTATGTTTGGTATTGGAAGAATTAATTTGAAAGCTTCAAGGCATCTATCCCATGATTTTCTTTTTCTTTTTCTTTGATGTCCTTGTTCTTGAGTAATGGTGCGAACATTTTGTATAACTTCTGCTCCTACTAGCAAACACCACTCTGCCTCAAAGAATAGCTTGTTTACATGTGGTGTTGCCAAGTTTGCTTCTCTATAATTGAAAAGGGACGAGCTTGTGGAGAATAAAGAACTGAAATCTTGTGAGAACTGAGAAGCATCTCCTCAGAGGATGCGGGGATGGGTGCATTTATGGTTAGGGTCAATTAATTTCTTGGACTTCGGGATGCAGTAGAACTCTTAAAAAAACAATGGTTACATGCTATTGTATATATTCAAGTGGTTGTGGTTATAAAAAATGCAGCAGTGAAATAGTGGAATAAATGAGTAGTTTGAAGTTTGAATGGTAGTGCCTTATTGACTTAATTTTGATAAACATAACCCATGAATGCTAGTCCCTTGTAGTTTGATGGACCTGATTTGTAAACAACCTATTACCGTGCCATGTGCTGTGTAGCTTTGGAAGGTGGCTGTACATTAGAAGTTCTGTCTCTGCAACTGCAGCTCTCTTTTTAATCATTATTTTTAAGGTACACATGCATCTTTAGTTTACAAGTTCCACTGACTAGCAGATTAGCTTAACACCTTCCATCTAAGTGAGTAGGAGCTTAGTGATCTCCCTATTTATTTGCCAAGGAAATTAAGTGGACAAGTAATGCATATGCATATCTGCAAATTGCACTAACTAGCGGGTTAACATCTAAGACAATGTGTGCACTGTAATAAAGGAGAAACAAGGAAGAATAGTGTAAAAAGCTCTCACCAAACCAAGCTGGTACCTTTCTCAGTGGATGGCACACTATTGCTTGTCAAGTTTGTCCTCTCATTCATTTATACAGCAGCCAGTGATTGGAATGATATTACATTAATAGGGAAGGCTTTTGAAGTGTTTCATGAGTAGTGAGGTCTAAACCTACCAGTGTTGTAAAGAAAATTGAGCCATAGGCTTCACTTTTTAAATTACCAACTTTTTTGTGTATGTGATGTAATCATGAGTATTTCTTGCTTTGCTTAAAATGATTCCAGATTAAATAATATGTTTCCCTCAAAAGGCAAGGTGTCAAGGATTTGTATAATTTTTTTTTTCTGCTTTGCTGCATCACCTTCAAGAATGCTTGAGCATTGTATTTGAATGGTATGCTTCTCTGCTGCAGTGTCTTCCAAGATGTTGGATGCTATTACTCTATCTATTGTACCCTCACAACCTTCTACTTCCAAAAGTGCTGGGGAATTGCCTTCCAGTGAAGATGTTGGTTCCCTTTCCCTGGACTATGATAAAGATGTGGCAACCAAGTCTGTGAGTCTTTCGTGTGCATTAGAGAGACTATACATTTGGGAGAAGAAACTTTATGATGAGGTCAAGGTATGTTGTTTAAGCTTGGTATCCAGCTGCAGAGTGTATTAAATTGACACCAGATGCGTGTGTGATGTGGTCTAGCATTCAACCGTAGTCTTGCAGACATTTCAAAATAAACAATGCAGCATTAAGGCTTGATACTGTTGCATTCTACATGCTACTGCATTAATGCTTGATGTTTGTTTATTCCTTTCAAGATCAATTATCAGGCTGTGTTCCATTTTTTTACTGGATTTATTGTGAATCCTGATAAGCTGATGCTTGAAATGGCAGGATGGATGGCTTTGGTCTGGTGGTTGTGATGTTAATGTTGTTTCCTCATGCACGCACAAACACACCTGCATGCATTCATAGATGTAAAACTATTTTTTGCAATTGTGATGTTGATCAATATATGTATGGGTTCAAACTGTTCTGAACATCTCTGCGTATTATTTCTTAACTACATACATCTGGTTCTCTTTGGCATAAGTTTTTCTATTATGACTGGGAAAGGAAGTACTTCTGGCTTATGCCATCAATCATGGTCAGCATGCTAATAAATTACAGAGAAGAAGTGCTAAAATGTTAGTTCTAACAAAAATAAATGAAGAAGAAGAAAAGGGCCTGAAAATTTTGGTTTACCTGTCTTCACCTTAGTCAAATTGTCTGTCAGTATATTAGGGAAGACTTCTCCTACTTCAACACGAGTCCAAGATCTCAATTTATGAATTGCTGACCTTGAACCTAGTTGACCTTTATTCCAGCATGCAATTGGCTTTGAGTTCCCTTCCATGTTAATGGAAATGAACAAGATCAGTCAAATATTGAGCTGCATTGTGAATATCATGAAGAATGATTTACGAATTATTGAAGTAATGCTTTTGTTTTGTCTAGAGATGCATAAGGCTGTTGTTAGACCTTTCTTCACTGAGGTTTGGGTTATCCAGATGAATGATTAGTGAAAGATGCTTTGTTAGTTGTTACTCTTAACATAAAATTTGAAAGTCATATTGGTGTTAATTCCTGTAATATTTTGTGAGTAATGTTTGTGCAGTAATAATTCCTCTTCAACTCCTGTTTATAGTTGCATTGCTACCATCTTGCACTGTTTCATGGTTGTCATGACCTGTAGTTTGCAATTCCTTTCAGCATCAATAAGTTGTTTCTGTTTTTCATTTTGAATATTTTTAAATACTAAGCTGATGTGTGAGTAAAAATAATTCTTTGGATGTCATTATCCATTTATAATAAGCCTATTTTGAACGTATCTCATAATTTGTGCTAGTTTGTTTTAATTTACGTTGGTTTTAAAGATGTGCATACATTCTAGTTGACACTTCTCATGGTTTTTGCTTGAGTAGGCTGAGGAAAAGATGAGAATAATCCACGAGAGGAAGAGCAGGCGGCTGAAACATTTGGATGAAAAGGGTGCAGAGCCACATAAAGTCGATGCAACTCGAACATTAGTTTTGAAGTTGTCGACAAAAATAAGAATAGCAATTCAGGTTGTTAACTCCATCTCGAATAAAATAAATAAGTTGAGGGATGAAGAGTTATGGCCGCAAATTAATGAATTAATTCAAGGGTACGTAATTTTGTTGATATTTCATTGGAATTTTGAACCACTTTTGAGAATGGAATTTACTGGCTGGCAAGTATGATCACCATAAAGGAGTGAAAATTAAGCTTATTCTTCAACCAGGGTTTTGTACTTCATGCCATGACTTCAGTTTCTATGGGTGAATGCCATCAGTTGTTAGCAATTGTTTATTCAATGCACAGATCATTGTTGTGATTGGGGTGGTTTTGGGCATGGTGATGAAAGGCATTATTACTGTGTTAACTTCACTGGGAGCAAGGAAAAGCCTCCCCATTGTGCATCTTTGATTACCGACTTCTGCTTACATGCTAGTTACTATTAAGTAATAATGAAAAGTCCTTTCATATGAATATGTTGGTTTTCTTAATCTAGTTTGTGAATTCTTGGCTTCGTCTTTCACATTGATGCCTGTCAGAATTGGATAATAATGCTGCAGGTCTACTTACCGGAACTCATGTTATAGGTTACTGTGCATACTTTTGTGTAAAAGATTCTATGAGTCATATCGAAGCATCCGTCAAAAGCATATAGAACGCTTAGGAATGTTCCAATTTGCAGGTGATAATTAATGTCATACTGGCAAGTTTTAATTGCAAATTTCTCCCTTCTTGGAGTTAAAAGATCGTTGAATATAATTTAAGGTGCATCGTTCAAATCACTTAGGCTCTGTTTGGGAACAAGGAGAAAAGGGTGGAAAGGTTTTTGACCTTTTTGACCTTTTTTTAATGTGATTTGGCATCTTAATTATCTAATGACTCTTATCTTTTCTCATTATTACCCATATTTGTAATCATTATTCCCTATCTTTTTCAGACAAAAAACTGCCTATTTTTCTTTATTCTCTTTATTTTAATTTTTTACCCCCAATTACATTACATCAGTCCCTCTTTTCCTCCACTCAACTGAACCTTAAGTCTCTTATTTGCCTGTCTCTTGTACAAAATATAGTTATTCTGATTTTTGTTGGTTTATTTTTTATGTTAATTAAAAAATTCTTCCAATGTGGTTAATATAGTTCCAAAATCCTGTTAAGTAAACTTTCACTGGCCTGTTAATATAGGTCCTAAGTCCCGGTGATTAAATTTTCAGTGGTCTCTGACAATTTCAGGATGAATTAGCATTCATTATTGGAAAAAAATTACTCAGTGGAAATAAATTTTCTAAAAGTTTTGATTATTTAGAGCAAGAAATAATTTACTGTGGGAAAAGAATGTGTGTGACAGAGTATGCATGCGTAGGTGTGTAAGCTTATCCTCCTTTTTAGATTCTCCTTTGGTCTGTTAAACAGACATGGTCTAGATGTAGTTAGTTCTTAAGTGCCCAGCCCTGTCAAATGTCTGTTCAGTTGATGAAATAGTGTTGTTAAAGTAAAACCACATTAGTAGTTGCTATTTACTTTCCCTAAAGTTTGAGGGATGGGAGATTCTCCAAATGTGTATCTAGGCTTCTGAAAAATAACTAAGAATTTGTTAAACAGAAATAAAAGTTTCATAAAAAACAAGGAAAAGAAAAAGATTAAGGAGCAACAAACTGAACAAAGCAAAGGTGTCTTCTTATCACCCAAATGGTACTGCCTTTCACTAGGGATAAAACTGTTTTAGTGCATGAGTAATGGCTGCTCAAGAAAGTCAGGAAGGCTTAGGATGTGAATATAACTGGCGGATCCTGCTAGTTCTATTTGCATCGTGGATTCTTTTAGATGTGAGATCAGTGAACGTATACAAATGTATGGTTCAGTGTCATTTTAGTTTTTTATTATTTTTATTTTATTCTATTTGCTTGACATGGACAGAAAAAATACAATATTTGATGCAGGTTCCAGCTCATGTGAATGGTATGGACCAATTATTCCATTTTAGGTCTGGGATAGAGTGAACTGGTGAAACTGGATCCATGGGGCTGACCTGAACCCAATTAGTTTTGAATGGGATTTAGGTGTTAGTAGTGGTGGTAATCTGAAGAACATGATCTGGAGGAATGGAACAGAATGGAACATATGCAAATATATGGTTTATTCTTGTTTTAGATTCCCTTTCTATACAAAGATATGGAACAGGGCATACAAATATATGGTTTGATCTCATATCATATTCCATTTTTATTTTATTCGTTTTTCCTTGACAGGGACATAGGTATAATTTTGCTTCATGTCCTAGGTTATCCAAATAGTATGGACATATGATTCAACTGAGATCTAAGATAGAGTGAGATGATGGGATGGGTTTCATGGGGTTGACTGCAATTATTTTGGATGTGGCTTTAGATGATAGTGGTGTTGGTGTGGTGGTATGGGGCAAATGTAGTTGTTCTAAAAGCTTGGATCCTTTTGATTTGTAATCAATGGTGGGATAACAACGTGTTGCAGTTCGGTTACTGTAACTCTTCCTGGCAGCAATCTTGTTGACCTTAAACTCTAGTTGTTCAATAGTGTTCTTGTTCTGAAATTGGTCTTTGTTGTCTCATATATTTCTGTATTGCAAATACTTGAAAATTTCTCTTTGATGGTTTCTGAGTACATGCTGCAATTCTATGCTTGAAAATTTTCCTTTTTTGTTGCTGAACTTTGGATGATGCCTTATTTTCAAGTCTTTTTCATCCAGGTTACTGAGAATGTGGAAAGTAATGGTTGAATGCCACCAAAGTCAGTGCGAAATTATTAGGGAGGCTAAAAATCTAGATGCCGTTGCCTCCCATGGAAAGTTCAGTGATTCTCATATGAAAACAACTTTTCAACTTGAACTGGATCTGCTGAATTTGATGTTAAGCTTTTATGCATGGATTGGTGCTCAGAAGGGCTATGTCAAAGCCTTGAATGGTTGGCTTCTGAAGTGCATTCTCTATGAGCCAGAAGAAACAGTGGATGGCATTATCCCCTTTTCTCCTGGTAGGATGGGTGCTCCTCCTGTGTTTGTTATATGTAATCAATGGTCGCAAGCCGTGGACAGGATCTCAGAAAATGAAGTATTTGTTGCCATGCGGGCTTTTTCCACCAGTGTTTTCCAACTTTGGCGACACCACAACTTGGCACAGCGTCAGAGTATGATGGTCAATAAGGACATGGACAGTAGGGTCAAGTTTTTAGAGAGAGAGGAGCAAAAGTTGCTTAGGGCAATGGATGCTGTTAACAAGAAGCTTGTGCTGATTTCTGAGGAGAGTGGTCTTCCACTGCCTGGACAAATTGATCCAAGCTTTGCTTCTGATACTGAAAGTCTGCAGGTAGGTTTGAAACAGGTTTTTGAGGCCATGGAGAAGTTTAGTGCTGAATCCATGAAAGCTTATGAGGAGTTGCATGCACGTAGTGAAGAAGAGAGGCGGGCTCGGGAGACTGCAAAACCTTAGTTCTCATTGCTCAGTATTTCTGATAATTCGTGGATTTTCCAATATCCTGAGCTCCGTATCTTACATTCCATGAGTTTTAAATTAAAGGCAGCACTGGGAGATAGCCTTGATTATGACCATTGGCCAAATGCTTCAAGATTTTCTCATTGCTCAGTATTTCTGATAATTCGTGGATTTTCCAATATCCTGAGCTCCGTATCTTACATTCCATGAGTTTTAAATTAAAGGCAGCACTGGGAGATAGCCTTGATTATGACCATTGGCCAAATGCTTCAAGATGGTTTTGGGGATTCATTAAGTGATAAATCATGGGCATACAAGTCAGCAGCTTGTGGTGTTAAGGTGGCTACTGGTCAATATGAGTTCTATTAGGTGGCTTGAATATTTACACCCATCATGTACGTTTATTGGGCTGGATCCTTTGAAACTTCTCTATTTGAGTGGTCTGAATCTATCTAATGTTCAAGGCTGCCTTCATATTTGGGTCACATTATGAATGTAATTGTTACTGCCTTGTGAACAGGCTGCGGTTCTGGATTTTCCAGATTAGAACAAGCAGGAGTTGAAATGTCCACATGCGGCTAGCTCCTGCAGGGGCTTTCAACCATTGTTGCCATATCTAGATGATGTTTTCTCAATCTATTCTTATCTGACCATTCCTGAAAGGAATTTGGGTTTTGGACTTCGGTACTACCAACAGAAGTTTCTTCAATCTCTTGGGTCTCTTCTTTTCTGTATTGAGCTCTGGCATGAGCTTCAGAAGCATCTTCAAACATGTAGAAGAGCAAAAGAGGCATGGTTTGCCCTTGCAAACCTCATGCCAGGTGCTGAGTTGAAACAATGTCATGTAAGTTAAATTATCATGGCCGTGGCAGCAGATACAATGTGCTGAATGGATGGTTTCTTATTCACGAGCTGAAATGTTTGGAGAGTCATCACCGGGATGGTTTCTGATATTTATCACTGCCTAATCCTTTATACCAATTGATAGGGGGGTTCTGCAACAGGGAGGAAGAGCGCAGGATCTTAACAGCTGGAGAAATAAAAAATTTCGCCTATCCGATGCGGTAGGCGCATCATCCTGTGTAATTGAGACAGGCTGGTTTTCAAAGAAAACCTGCCGATGCATGTACATGTTTGCTCCTGTACATAGGAGCTTTTTTTCTTTCTTTCTTTATTTTGTTTTTTTTTAAATAACCTTCTCATTTTACTTGCACATAGTGAATGAGATTACATGCTGTCATTTTCATTGGTGCAAATGTCTGTTCTTCTCTTTGTCGCATTGAGCAGCTTCAGTGAAATGTTAAGTGTGTATAACTAAAGGAGTTGTATTTTGAGACGTTAGCTTGGCTAAGCAGTTGAGATGATGGAATAGACTTTTTCATCAGGCAAGCAATCAATCTCTTCGCTGAAATTCTGACAACAGTGTGGCGGCTGAAAGCTCAGGATTTGGACGCATGAAGAGTGAAAATACGTAACGCCTTTGAACTCCATCCGGACATTTTGCGCTTGATTCTGTTGCCTTCATTTTGTCAGATACGCTTCCGGTGAATAATTGAAAATTTTGCAAAGCTTTTAGAAAAAGTAGAAAATATCAAAGCGTAGAAGAAAAACATGCTTTGTGGATTAGTTAGTCAGCAGGTTATAGCCTTATAACGTAAATGCCTTAAGTTCGCCAGCTGAATCTGATGTCCTGATTTTGAAAATCAGCAGATCATAGGCCTACTGAAGCGTGCTTTCGACAGTCCTGTTTTCAGAAGCTTAAATCAGGTTCCCAAATAGAAATGGAAGATACTTGCATGGTTGTGATAAGCTCGGAGAAATAAAACCTGCTCTGACTAGTTCAGAATCTCAGCCATGGCATATCCATTGCCAGAGACCTGCATGTGCAAGGCATGATTGATATGATTCTCTCTCTTAACAACTGAGTATTTTACCATCTAATTTCGTATCGTGATGGGAAAATGATTACTGCATCGTGCTACTTATTTTGGAATCATTCTCAATAGAGTAATTTCCAGGTTGTTCTCGTGCTTGAACGATAACCGAAGTATGGTGTTACTGGCGAATGGGCCTGCGGTCTGTGTAACGGAATTCATTTTTCCTCTTTATGTGTCCCGCTGCTCTCCGATGCTTGGAACATGGGAAACTTGTCTACTCTTCTTACCAGGACTATCGGTGCTTCAATAGCATTAGAACATGGAATCTTTTATTTTATTTTTTATTATTTTTAACTGGGAATCAATCGTCTATGACAAAGGAAAATTCATGTATAGGTAACCTTTTTCCTTTCTGGGTGCTCTCTCAGCTTGCTATGAAGTAGCCTTACATCCATTTTCTCTGTAATTAGTGGACAGGAAGGGAAGCCCGTCATTTATGCTCTGCATGGGCGTACGTATTCCAAAACCACAAGATCTTCTTTGCTTTTCTTCTGTGGTTCATTTGGGATTGTTTGGGGAATTTTTTTTCCCCTATAAAAAACAACCTTGACCATTCAATTAGGATTCAAAGACAAGCACATTTGCAGTCCATGTCTAAACCTCGAGATCTTAGGATTCCTTGGGTGCGTTGGACAATTATTATGAATAATTACAGATTCAGAAAACGAAATGCATTGGAATGTCAAACGTGTTTGGTGGCATGGAATGTTGATTGCTTTGAAATTATTGCTGGTAGATTTCATGAGAGTTGAGTGACACGACCATAAAATGAGGATTTCTTCTTGAGAAATATTTTACCCTTCATATGGTTTGTAAGAGGAAATACTGCAAATTGGAAGTTCATGTGGCGAGGATCTCATTCTAATCCAACACAGGCTCTTGGTACTGGTTTACAACCTGGAAAATTCCCCACCAGAGTTCAACTGATATTATAATTCCAAATCCTAAGAGGCTGTTGGAAAGATTTGTGGACCACCTGTTGCACAATTCCTTGGTCCCCAGTCATTAAAAGATTCTGGTCATCATAGCCATGATCATTATCATCATCACTTTAATCATGATCACAGTACCAAAGAGATGGAAGAAGCCCAAAAAAAACAATTTTTTTTTTTTAAATGGACACCCAAATCGATGCTAGATACGGTAAAAAATCCTTCACACATCTTCCTCTTTTTTACCAAAGCCAATCCAGCGGACCGTTTTCCGAAACCGCTGTAATATTCGTTTTGTCCCATCAATACACCCCATTTTTATATTACACCTAGCCACGGTTCAACAACTAATATTTAAGCTCTCTCTTCAGAATCTCAGCCCCTGCGGTCGTTTCTGCAATACATGTACTGCATAATAGTTTGCCAGTGTTTTTGGCGGTGTGTCGGCAGCACAGGAAAAGAAGGGTAAAGGTAAAAGCTCCCTTGTGCTGAAAGGGGATAAGAAGATTAGTCTCTCTCTTGTTACGATGCAACACTTAACTATTTATAATTATTCTATTTTTTTCATATTATTACTATTAATTTATTTAAAAATTATCTATTTTTATCTTTATTTACTTTATGATTGACATTATCTATATATTATTAACATTATTATCTTTTCTTTTATGCCATTTTTACTTTTCTTTTCCTTTTATGTCTCTTTTAACTTGCGACACTATCCATAAGTAATTTTTTATATTATTATTTATCTTTTAAAATAAATATATTTATTTTGCTGCTGATATTATCTATATATTGTTAACATCATCGTTTTCCTTTTGCGCAATTTTTACTTTTCTTTCATTTCTACATATCTTTTGCCTCACAAAAAACAAACACAGGTGTTATCATGCCTGTTTGTAACAGTTGCCCCATCTCCACACAGTGGTGAATTATCACAGTAACTTTGTACAATGGTCGTTTTGGGACACGGAAGGAAAGGGATTTTTAAGAGCACATGGTGGTTGTCTGTGCCAAGGTGCAGAGGTCAATTTCTATTTCAAAAGAAGAAGACAGAAGTGAAACCATTGTATTGAATATTTTAGCTGTATAGGATATATTTTTATATCTGTTTCCAATTCCCCTTAAAAACCCAAGGCAATGTACAGATGGGCAACTTGGCCTAGCTCTTTGTAGTCCTACATGAAAAAGGTGAAATCTCATGGGTGGAGTTTAATTGAATGAATAATAAGCTGTCTGATTGATATCATGGTCTTATAAACCTAAGTTCCAACCCATCTATGTTCCAAGAGCCAGCATGAAAATTTTACTTGCTCAAAACTCAGTGCATCGTTTCTGATGGCTGCCAAAAACTAGCTTGTTACATCTTAATTAATCATAGTTATATATTAATTATGGATGCCTATAGCCACTCATAGTTCCAATATTGCTAAGTCGAAATTAAATAAAAATTGGCATTAGACTTTGTTGCATTGGCATAGATTGAATAAAGGATGAAAAAAGGAAAGAAGAAAAAGTAGTTAAGAGGAGAGGGAATAATGTAATATGATAAAGGATAATAATTAAAAAATAAAGTTAATAATAATATTTTTGAATAAAAGAATATAAAATAATAATTAAAAATATAGATAATAATAAAATAAATTATAATTGTTAAGTAATTAAAATTTCACATCATATTTAAGATCCCTTTTCTTTCCACCCTTTTGCAAGCAGAAAGCAGACGGATTAAAAGCAACAACCTACATACAGATTTCTGGATTTCATTTAAGAATTAGCAAAAGAGGTGCAAAAAGGAAAAAAAAGAATAGAATCTTCAAAAAAGTGAAGTAAAGACAAGTAAATGATAAGATTAGATATGAGATAATGATTGAAAATAAAATGAATAAAGAAATTATAAGTAAGTTTGTTGATAAAAGAATGAGATAATAATTAATAATAAGAAAAAAATTATTAGGTTAATTAAATGCCACGTCAACTCAATGTGGTGGGAAATGGGGAACTTTCTCTTTTCCCAATTGCCGAAAGCACCCACTAATTTCTTCCCCAGGTGACCTGTATGAAAATTCTAAAATGTAAAATTAGTTCTGAAATTATGTAAACAAAACAGATGTAATATACAGCTAAACCACTCTAACACTGACAACTTGGCTGGCACTCCGAAGTATGGGTGACGGATGTTGGAACTTAGGTGAAGATTAAAAAGTAGATACTCGCGGGCTACAATGCAGCCGTAGGAAAGTACAATCATTGAAGTCCCTCTCGTTTCAGTTTGTACTGAGACTTTGGCCCATCCCTCATTGTCAAACTCCAGGCCATTATTCTGCTGCCGCCCACTGCCAACCGTGCACACAAACCTATCGCGCATGACCCCAAACATCTAGTGTGTTGTTTTTCAAACCTTTGGCTGACATTCATGTCGTGGAAGTGAATAAAAAACACTGGCTTGGCTTGTCTGTTCAGATGCCATTGAAGACGTGTGGCTAGGCTCACCTTCAAAGCTATTTCAGCCTGATTTTCAACCAAGATTTTCATTAAAGTCGCTCCACCTTTTCTCCGAACGTCAATCTTCTACGTGGGATGTGTTGTTTCTGAAAAAATAGTTGTTATGGGTTGGACTAGTTAGTCCATCTAGCTAGGTGCAGTAAGGTAAAACATGGAATCCGGTTCTACACGAGGATGTCGGATCGGATCCCTTGCCTAACTGGATTCATGTTTCAAAACCTTTCTTGATCGGGAAATCCGAGAGCAATGGATAAGTAAGTCTTCTGAAAATGGCTATATTTCCCACCGTTGTTGGGGCATATACGAGTAGGATAGGATTCCTAGTCCTATAGGAAGCCTGTCATTTTAGCTACACAGGGAACTCATGGAAGGGTGAAATGCTGAATTGAGTATCTTGTACTACGTGTAAAGCTTGCTCAGCATATGAATGTGAGTTGGGCCGAGTGAATTTATTGTTACAGAAGCTCCACACTGCGGATGATATATAATTCAGTTTTCTGTTAGCGTTTTAATAGGATTTAAGATTGATAAGGAATGAGAAGAGGTGTGAGATCTTCTATCTCTGGTAGACTTTTATGCAATCTTGTTCTCTTATAATTTTTTCTTCATGTCAAAGGATTTTTTTCGTAAACCTATGTCTTTGCAAATAATCTATGTGCACATGATTTGTATGTTTGTGATTATAACCCAAGAGGGTTGGTTAGACTCATCTTGCTCTAGATCCATAGTCTTTCCCAAACCTCCTGCGCTCTTATTTTTTCAGGTCGATACGTGATCCTAATTCTTCGTGGAGTTGGAACCAGTTTTCCCGCATCTTTGCTTTTCAACCGCCAACAACAGTGATGCAGCCTATGCATATGGTCATTTAAAAAAACGACACATCTGCATAAGCAGATGCTTATAAGTGCATATCCATGAAATTATTTAGGTGTTCCTATGAACCATCTGATTAATTGACATGAAGCACACGAGTAAGTTGATGATTACTTTGAAACGACAGCACAACCTCCATAAGCATAACGAAACAAGCCATTATGTCGTTGGCAGTTGGTGGCCTTTCTAAGGCATGACATAGACATCCCAAATACTACACATTTGAAAAAGAATGGGCAGGAAAGAGAAAAACCCAAGTGAAAGTCCATGTCTGCCATTAATTTTACATCCATTGTCAAGCAAGGGCTCCTTTTATACATCCCACCAACTACAGACGCGCTTACCATAATGCAGCAAACCTGCCTACTAAAACAGATCGCGAGCATGAAGACATATAAAATTCCAGATTTGGCTTTCATGCCAGTGGCATTCCTAGATGGAATGTGGACCACTGACTCAACTGTCAACACAATCGACCTACAACTGTATGTGAAACCCACCAGCTTGCTTGAAATATATAATCATCAGCAAGGTGGGTCCCATGCCATACACACTGTTGAGATCTTGTGGGCAATCGTGCACATTTTGGGTGTTTATTAGAATGTTAAGATAACACTAATTCTATTCAACTTACTTTTGCTATACTTTACATCTCAATTTAATATAATGCATGCCATGTGTTGTTCTTTTTAGTCCCCTAAGGGTTACACTTCAACCACTAATCTTAGGTTCCTTTATTAATAAAAGGTCTGATTTAAAAACTAACAAATTCTTGAGATAGAAGGTTTTTATATAATCATTAGGGTATATTTGGATAAAGTATATTAGAAAAATAGTATTTTAGGAAAGTGTAATAGGATGCGATAACAACAACATAGTTTTTTTTAGTAAAAAAAGCTTGAAAAATTATTGAAAATATAAATTATGATAAAAAAAATTAAGTTGTTATGGTAATTATAATGTCACATCAATGTATGTCGATGCAAGTTACCAATAAAAAGAATAACATTTCGTATGCGTTGTCATAAATTAGGATGGGTTTAAGTGTGAATTTTAGTGAACTAAATTGAATAATTATTTGCATATATTATATTAAATTGAGACTCTGAAAACGTGCATTCTTCTATACCCATATAGATGGTTTACGTGCATTCCACGTAGAAATTAAAATGTGTTTGGTAGTGAAATACTCTTGCGATGTATTATGTATAGTTGCACACTGGTACTCTAATTTTCAATAATTACTCTGCAATCGATTTGTGTACGAGAATGCCAAATGCTTTCAAGGGGAAGAGGGATATGGGTGTTGAAGATTGAAGCTTTCCCATACATTATTGGATATATTTTTATACAATGCCCTGACTATGGAATTAATAATAGGCAGGCCGTTAGGTGTGCTCAAAAATGGGAATTGCTGTTGTACGGGGTTCAATTTTCTCATTTTGGTGCTCATGATGAATGACTGATCAGGAATCTTCAATTCCGCGATATTGTTGTTGCAGATGATTGAATATCAGAGAAATTGAGGGCCACTAACATTAGCTAGTGGACGTCACTGTCGCCTACCAAGCCGCATTTATGGGGCTTGTGCCCATTCCTTTAACGTTGGTCCATCCATATCATGTCATTGCAATTCATCACGTGAATATTTAAAATCAGGTGCAATGGTTGCAGTGGGCAAACCATTAGCTTGGATGGACACAAGTGCACATTTAAAATATGTACATATTAATCATGAGGTTTCTACATATGTGCCGCTAATGCTTGAGACTCTGACATTTGTCTTCACTTAAATTTCAACAACATCACTTTTTCAGATAACAATTTTTTTTAAAAAAGATATACTAATAATTAATATTATAGAAATATTTTATTTTAAATTTTCTGAATAAAACCAACGTAAAGTTGCTTCAATGGGCCGCCACCAACCCCTGTTCTCCGTCTCTCTACCACCCCAAATCCCTCGCCATGTACATCCTCACTCGCTACCGGCTCTTCAAATCCACCCAGAAAATATACATACACCTCATTGCTGCCGATTCCCTGAACGTTCTTGCAATATTTAAATCTTTTAAAATTAAAACCCACCCTCCATCTCTGTAACTTGTTGTACTCCTGTCGCCCAAGGACTCCATTCCGAGATGATGATTCGAGTGTTTCTTTGAGTGTTTTCTAGTGTAAGATCTTGACGAGGCAAAAAAGGGTTTTGGGAAGGCTTTTGGTTTATTTAATCAAACGGGAAAATGGAGAGAAGTATTGGGTTTACATGTCCCTAACAATAACACCATTTTAAATGTTTGCAAAGATAATTTCGCTCGCACCCAATAACAATAACTCCATTTTAAATGATTAATGGTGGATTTTGGATGGATGTCAGCGGCAAGGCATTAATGCAAAACATTTAAAATTAACTCATGTCAACGATATAAAAACTTAAACTTGGCGACACATGCTGCATTGTCAAATCTTATAATAAGAACAAATGAAAAGACATCACTCGATCATTAAATAAATATATTTGGCCATGATTAATGTATGCATATTCAAGATGGTTAAACATAGATGCGCATTCAATCTGCATGTCCAATGCAGCATTAAATGGTCCACAGCAGTATTTTTGTGTCATTTAATCCATCTGTCAAGATTTTGAGATTGCCAAAAGTTGCTCCTGTTCTGTAACTGAGTTTGCCTGCAGCTAAATTTTAAAACTTGTCCATCAGAAAGATTGTCTATCAAATCATGTGCCCATTTGCATGAACATGTTGACGGTTCGATAAATAGTACTTCTTCCAAAGCGTAAAAACATAACAAAAAGCGAAATACCAGAATCATAATAATCACGTTATCTTGCAATTGTTTGACAATAAATTATAATAATATTATTATTTTTCAATTCATTGACAATAGCCTTAATTGAAAAATTGATGGAATTTAGGTTGCTTTTAGATGCACGAAGAGGGTAATGGTAATATTTTTCATTTTTTTCCTCATTTAGTTGATGAAACATTTTAATAATTCATTTCTTTATTGTTTATATTTTCAATCACTCTTTTTCATCTTTTTGTTCAATATATTATTATTATTATTATTATTATTATTATTATTATTCTATTAGGGTCTATTTAGATGCATTAGAAGAAGAGTATATTACCAATACACTCTTTTCTATACTATTTTTAACCTTACATCTTAACTTTTAAAACTATTTTATTTTTTATTATTTCCTAGATTTTTAATTATTGTTTTCTTAAAAGCTTTATTAATTATGTCATTCTTTGCTATACTTTTCTAATGCACTATTTTCTAATACACTCTATCCAATTAGACTTTCACAGCATTTTTTATTTTATTTTTTAACCTCTTTTTCAATTGATGCAAATTGATTTAAAATAAACTTTAAAGAAGCAGATAGACACTACCCAAGTGCAGATGCTGGCAGATAAACCCGACCAAAGTGCCCGGTTTACGTGCTGTTGCATTCTCATCCAAACAGGAATCCACTTGCATGTCAGCTGTTGAGCATACTTTCCTGCAAACTCAGGGCTAGTCCAGCTCAGACTGGCCAGGTACAGCTGACTAATCTTAAGTTCGACGACTCACAATTCAATTGGTTGCCAAATTAATATAATTATATTGTCTCATTCTTTTCTTGGTGCAACCAAAGGAATAAAAATAAGGTTGTTGACAGGCCCTTCTGTTAAACTTTTCATGTTCTTAAAATATTCTTGTATAAGCTCATATAATGTAAGAAATTAGTGCAATAGTACAATTTGCTGTTAATATGGTCAAATTCCATCACTAGACCATATTTTTAATATTCAAAGGTCACACGCGTCTAACCTAATTAGACTTCGATGCTTGGTTTGGTCTCACAAATTAGTTATGTAATCCCTTTAATTTGGCTTGAACTTATCAACTCTACAGTAATACCAATGTTTAGAAAACCAAATCGGAGGTTCAACTGTTTAAGTATCTAGTTTAACTTGTGGAGTGAATTGGTTTTAACTGATAATGTCAGTATGACATAAATATGATATAATAATTATTTTACTTATTTAATTTTTAAATATATATATTTAAAATTTTAAAATATATATTATCTAAAATACATAATAAATAATTTAAGATAAATGAAAACACAACATATATGAAAATACATTAAAACCACAATAATAACAAGCAAATAAACAAAATATATGAAAAACAGATATTAAGTAGATTAGATAAACAAATATTAATAGCAATCAGCAAGCACGTTGGGCAGGGTCGCAGGAGGGAGAGAGAGGGGGGGAGGGTTGTAAATTTGTTTGGGTTTAACCCAAACCCGACTAGCCCAACCCAAATTAAGGTCGATGAGTTGCCTTTTTGTAAATTGGGTTGGTGTGAATTAGAGGATCAAATAACTTGATTTGACTCGACCCAATTTGTGTATCTAATATTATATATATATATATATAAATATATACTCCTATTGCCCTAAACCTAATCTCCTGCATCTATAATTGTCGTAGCTCAGCCTCACCCCTTTCTTCTGTCTCCTTGGTACCGAATCCCTCATCTAAGGAAGGAAAACCCCAAGAGAAATTTAGATCTCATTTCATAACCCTTGTTCTCAAGGAGATTGATTTTTCCTCTCCGATCTGGCCAAACATACTTTTCATTTCCCTAATGTTAATTTTTTGGATTTTCCACCATCATCTCAATAGCCTATCAAAGGAAACAAGTATCACTCTAGTTTTTCTAGGAAATTATCTCTGTATTTTCCTTCCTGCTTTAGTTTTAATTTTCTTCTTATTAAGGGATTCTAACATGAATACCTAATTAGCCAATTGACAATGTGCTACATCAGATCCTTATACTAATAGGGATGTCTATTATGCAGCCTTGAGAATATAAGAATACGAGAGACATATTTTCCTAGAGTCCTCATTTAGGAACAAGTTAGCATCTCTCTTGCATACAGGATTACAATCCCGGCTACTGCCCACACTCAAGTATAAAAGAACTAGGTATGCTTCCTTTAACAGATAAGCTCTTGCTAGTACTCATCACCTCTAAAATCTCGTTTATTGACTTGAGTGTCAGAGTGTCTACGCTAGAATTACCCCTGCTGCCTTTTGACTCTTTTTTTAGTTTTGCAAGATTATAGGTAAGATCTTCTTGAGAACCACGTCAGCATTTCGTTTGGGGACGACCTAAACATCGGCATCGTCTATAGGAATATTTCAAAAGGCCTAAAGATGTCAGACAAAACTCAAGGCAACACGAATACTCCACAATTCCTTGCTGTAGCCAACAATGCATCATCCATATTAAACCAAAATGATGTCATTGCGACACCTAGAGACTTGTTAGGTTAGCTTGGACCAACAAATTAATAGATAATACAAAAGATTATGTGAGAGATGATGCGATAATTCATGTAACAGAAGGGCAATTTTATAGGCGGAACCCCCGCTAGGAATGACCCTACAGGAGCCCCACTTGTGCCTCCTTGTAGTCAGACGGACCCGGCTTGACATGAACCCAAAAATCACTTGGGATCTGGGGGCCATCTTGTTGTCTTGGTTTCTGAACTGCAACCTATTGGTCTCCCACATAGAGTGCAACTAGCGGATCCGAAGATCGCCTGTGCTTCAGAGACGCCAGTGGAATAGGAAGTAGTTGGCCATGCGGTCGAAGCTATCGATACCATTCTAGAACCAGCCCAAAGACAGAACGTCTATATCCAGGAGAGGGAAGCATCATCTCATCTAGAGACAAAGAAGCTCCTTGAGGATAATATTACAAGGTATTAAGGGCAAAAAACTCAATGGCATGTTGAAAGGTAGAATACTACAAAGCATTTTCTGTTCATTCAAGAAATCATAGAGGAACCGATACTAAAAGGGTTCAGGATACTATCTCTGGAAGCTTATGATGATACCACAAATTCAAATATCTGACTACCTTGTCAGATATGATGGACAAATGACCTTAATAGGAGTCTTTGACTCAATAAAGTGTGCGCTTTCCCGCCAACACTCAAGGGAGCAATATTATAACGGTACCAAACCTTGGGGTCTAAATCTATGAGCTCTTTCAGTGATTTAGAGGAGTGCTCTGGAAGTGCTTCATCGAATATCGAAGGTAGAAAAGAACAGTAGAATCATTAATATCGGTAAAGTAAAAGGAGAATGAAACCCTTTATAAATACATCAACAGATTCAATCTTCATTCGCTAGACATAAAGAAATTGGATCACAACGTCATTACAATAACACTCCAGAGTGGAATAACCAAAGTAAAAGTAAGATACTAATTACGTCTATGGCCCCCAAAAGATTACTCAGAACTTCTGGAAGCCATAAGTCGACATATAGCTACGAATGAAAGCACCAGTGAAAAAAAATTCAAAAGAAAATGGAGCCGTTTTCCCTCACAACATCAAGAAAAAAGCTATGGGAGGCTAAACAGTGGATTCTCTAGAAGCAAGCCATCAAGAAAAGAAAAAGGTGCATCTAATTACCCCATTTTAAATTATTTCGCAACTTATGTGCTCAATTAAGAGACAAGGATATCAGGTCCCTAATCCACCCAAGATTAGAAACAGAAACAACCTCTATCCTAAGAAGTATTATTTCTTCTATAAAGATGTCAGCCATGACACAGACGAATGATGCATCTTAAGGGAAGAAATTGAGAAGCTCATAAAAAGGGGCAAGTCACTTCAATTCATAACAAGTAAATCCTAGAGAGCAGATACTAGAAGGGAAGTTCATTCTTAAAAGAAACAACAGTAGAAAGAAGTAACAAGAATGCTATAGTAGAAACAAATTAGCTCACAGCAGAAACCATTAACATCTTTGTTGGCTATCCCGCAGCAGGACCGCAAGCATACCTCGAGCAGGTGAATATGGTAGGGCAAAGCTCCAAGTGGAAGAGGGAAGAAGAAGCCTTCTCCATTATTTTTTCATAAGAGGATACACCTAGTGGTGCGGATCCCCAAGATGATGCCATGGTAATATTTGCAGTAATATCAAAATTTTAAGTAAAATGAATCATGGTGGATAGCGGTTCATCTGCAAGTATTCTATTTTATCATTGCTTCGAGAAGATGAAAATCTCCATGAAGATGTTTCAATCTTCTGAGGGACTATTAACAGGTTTCACAAGAGATGACGTGTTCCTAGAAGGGATCATCACCCTTGCCTTACAATAGGAGACAATCCTGAGAAAACTACAACAATTCTAGACTTTCTGGTGGCAAACATACCATTACCCTACAATGTCATATTGGGGTGCTCTGGCTTCAATAAAATAAAAGCAGTCGTGACTACATATCACCTTACTATCAAATTCTCTATAGAAATCAGAGTAGGCATTGCTAAATGGGACTAAAAAATCACCCAAGAATGCGATAAAGTCTCAATGAAGGAAAATGTATCAAAGAACATGCAGATAGATACAATGGAAACCGAAGATTAGCAATAGATCACTCAGAGCAAGCCGATAGAACTTATGGATATGGTTTTGCTAATCCCCGGCTTCACAGATAAAATTATTCAAATCGACTCCGCCTTGGAGACTCCATTGAGGCAAAAATTAATCGGCTTGCTAAGGAAGAATGCAAATGTCTTTGCGTGGGAACCCTTTGACATGCCAAGGATGGACCCGTTGGTCACATTTCACAAGCTAGTGATTGATGATGACCACAAACCTATTAGGTAAAAGAAACAGTTATTCTCGTAGGAGAAGAGAGATGTCATAGCAGCAGAGGTGGAAAAACTTCTAAAAGTAGGATTAATCAAACCTGTGCATTACACCAAGTGGCTAGCAAACGTAGTCATAGTAGAAAAAGCAAATGGAAAGTGACTCATGTGTATAAACTTCATTTTATTAAACAAAGCCTGCCCAGAATATAGCTATCCCCTTCCCTACATCAGCCAACTAATGGACTCTACCGCAGGCCACGAGATCTTCACATTCATGGATGCCTTCTCAGGGTACCATTAGATTTGGATGAATGAGCTAGATTAGGAGAAGACACCTTTCATCATTGATGTGGGTACCTTCTGTTACAAAGTTATGCCATTTGGGTTGAAGAATGCAGGAGCAATCTACCAAAGAATGGTGAATAATGCGTTCAAATACCATCTAGGCAGGAATATAGAAGCGTATGTCGATGACATGGTGATAAAAAGCAAAACTCAAGTTCACCACATCCAAGACCTAGCATGATAGAGCAGTGGCCGTCTAGAAGATCGGTTCAACAATACCGAACCAAAGGGCACGGCAGAGCAATGGCTGTCTAGAAGACTGGTTTGGCAGTACCAAACAGAAGGGCGCACTAGAGTAGTGGTTGTCAAGAAGATCAGTTCAGCAGTATCGAACCAAAGGGTGCGCTAGAGTAGTAGCCATTAGAAAGACTGGTTTGACAGTACCGAATAGAATAGCATGGTAGAGCAGTGGCCATTTAGAAGATCGGTTCAGCAGTACCGAATAGATAGGCACACTAAAGCAGTGACCGTCTAAAAGACTGGTTTGGCAGTACATAACTGAAAGGCACACCAGAGTAGTGGCCATCATGAAAACTAGTTCGGCAGTATCGAACTGAAGGATGCTCTAGACCAGCGGCCGTCAGGAAGACTATTTTGACAGTACTGAATCGAAAGACACACTAGATTAGCGGCTATCCGGAAGACCAATTTGGTGGTACCAAATCAAAGGGCACACCAGAAAAATGACCATCAAGAAAACTGGTTTAGCCGTACCAAACTGAAGGGCATACCTAAATAGCAGTCATCAAAGTTTTTCGATTTCCCAGTATGGAACCAAAGAATGGGTCTAAACAGAGGCCTTAAAGTTTTTCGGTTCCACAACACGGGACTAAAGAGCGGGTCTAAACAAAGGCCCTGGAATTTCCCAATTCCTTAGCACAAAATCAAAGGGTGACTTGAGTGAAGTCATCAAGTTTCTGGTTCTACAGAATGGAAACCGAAGAGCAACCTAAGTGAAGTCATCAAAGTTCTTAGTTTCGCAGAATGAAACCTACAAGTGGGTCTTAATAAAGGCCCTAGAGTTTTTCGTTTCCACAGAATGGAGTCGAAGGACAACTTAAATGAAGTCACCAACAGTTCTGCAAAATGAAATCGAAGGACGAACCTCAATAAAGGTCGTCGCACCATCGATTCCGTAGAATGGAACCAAAGGGTGAGCCTCAGTAAAGGCCATTGCATCCACCGCTTCTGCAGAATGAAACCAAAGGGTGACCCTCAGTAAAGGCCGCTACATCCATTGATTCTGCAGAATGGAACCGAAAGGCGAGCCTCATTATAAGCCACCGTATCCACTGGTTTCACAAAATGAAACCAAAGGGCAACCTGAGCGAAGTCGTCACTGCTTCCGTAGTCTAGAACTAAAGGACGACCCGAGCGAAGCCGTCAGAGATCCTAGTTCCGCAGAATGGAACCCAAGGGTAACCTAAGTGAAGTCATCAAAGTTCCTGGTTCTTCAGAACGGAGCCTACAAGTAGGCCTTAATAGAGGCCCCAGAGTTTTTTGGTTCCATAGAACAGTGCCAAAGGGCAACCTAAGTGAAGTCGTGGCTGGTTCTGCAGAAAACCTTAGTAAAGATTATCGCACCGCCGGTTCTATAGAATGGAATTGAAGGGCGAGCCATAGTAAAGGCTAACGCATTTATCAATTTCGCAGAACAGATCCGAAGGGCGAGCCTCGGTAAAGGTCATCGCATCTACCGATTCTGCAAAATGGAATAACGGAACCGAAGGACAATCTGAGAGAAGTCGTCACTTGTTCTGTGGTCTAGAACTAAAGGACGACTTGAGCGAAGCCATCAGATATCCCGGCTCTGCAGAACAGAATCGAAGGGTAACCTGAGCGAAGTCATCATTTTCGATTCTGTAGAATAGAACTGGAGAGCAACCTAAGTGAAGTCATCACCGGTTCTACAAAATGAAATCAAAGGATGATCTGAGCAAAGTCGTCAGAGAATCCAGTTCTGCAAAACAGAACTAATGAGCGTGCCTAAACAACATTCTGGTTCCGCAGAGCATGAAGCCAAAGAGTGGGCCTGATCAGAGG
>JAYJMB010032124.1:0-35757 GCA_036873735.1 Pouteria campechiana
AATTTTAGGAGGATTATGCATGAGAGTAATGAAAAATGAAATGATTAAAAGTTTAGTGATGATAGATGAGAGAAAAACTAAAAATTTTGGACGAAAACTAAAGGAGCACAAGTGTGTATGTGTGTATTATGAAAATGCTAAATTTAACAAAGGGATCATTGTGATTGATTTTTGACATCAATAATGGTCTAATTTGAAATAATTGTAGATCATAAAATTATTTGTCCAATGGAAGAAAAATCACTTAATTCTGATGTCATATGAGGAAGTTATGACTAATATACCGAAATTGTTCCAAATGACTAAAAAATAACAAGTTGAACGAATTGGGTTACTTTATCCAAAATTTTGACATTTTTGGGGATTGATTTGGGAAACATTATTAACAAGAAATTTTTATCTCCTGAATTTAAATTTCTAATGCCTCAAAAATTAGGTTATTTGGATATTATATGTAAACATTATGATAAAAATACTAACACTATATTAGACAGAAAGACTTTGCCGTGACAAGGCTTTTCTCTATCGCGGCAAGGCCCTAGAAAATTCACTTTGGGCAAACAGCAAGACCTTGCTATGGCAAGGTGATTTTTTGCCATGACAAGGCTTCCAAAAATGATTTTTTGGTTGTTTAGCAAGTCCTTACTAGGGCAAGACTTTCCCTTGCCGCGACAAGAGTCTTGTGGCGCGTTGAAGTATGGAAAAATCTGATTTTTTTAAGCCTTGTTCCATCCCATTTTCTTATTTCATTCCATTTTCTTTCTCTCCTAAACCAAACTCATGCCTTAGCTTCGATCAACCCAGAGTCATGCCTCATTAGCTTGGGAAATCCTTTGTTTAAGTGGAGAATCATGCAAGCATGCCCCTAAGCCCAAGTTTTAGGATTTTGGATGGTGGAAAATGGAGGCAAGGCCGATTTCTTCCAAGTGAAGTGAGCTAATGGCAACTTTGGGCATGTATTCTCATTCATGAATGGAAGATACACATATATTTCATAGTAAGTTAATTCTATTAACCGAAATTCTAAATTTCTGTTAATTAGGGTTACATGTGAACTATAAATAATAAATTTTTGGGCAAATTGGTGGGGATTCATGAGTAAAACCATAGGGGAAATGATTAATACATGCATAATAATGGTTTAGAATTAAATTGGACACAAAAATTTGGGGTTTTGATCCATAAAGAAAATAATAATATAATCAAATAGTAATTTGGGGATTCATATATAATGACATTATGTAATGGTTGGAATGAATTAGGGACTCAATTAGCTTAGTGTTACAACGAATTCATTGTTAATTGAGTTATAAAGTAATTGTGTATAACTGGTAATGGAATTTAGAGGTTACGCCCTAATGAAAATGTTAAGTTAAGCCATGTATATTATATATGTTTGACAAATTGCTTCAATAAGAAACAAAGTGGGCTTGAATTTGTGATACATATTATATATGCAGGGATAATTGAACTTGGATTTGGAATCAAAGAATTTAAAGAATTATTTTAGTGCATTGCTATGATTCTACACTAAAGTAAGTAGGTTCTTTCTTTTGGCTATATAAAATATTTCATTTGTTTAATCGGGCATTTGTGTTTTGGTTGAGGATAGTGCATATTCCATATTTCTTTATTTCTGATATGTATTTGTATGGAATTACTTAATGTTTTGTTTATGGGAAGGTTATATAATTGTTGAGGAATAGTGAGAATGATTTATAGAAATGATATTACGATTTGTAGAAATTGATAAAGTTGATATGTATGTATGAAGTATATTAGCGTGATTGAATGTAATTATTTGAGATTGATTTGATAGTGTAAATGAGGATTTAATGAGTATAGATTTTGATTATTTGGATATGAAATAATGTGTTGGTTATGAACATTTTACTTTAATTCATTATTATTTTTGAATCATGCCTGTGTACTGAGTTGCCTGGACTCATGTCTTCTTATATTTTTAGCTGACAAGTCAAGTAAAGAATTCCAACTGTGAGTTAGAACCGAGAAGTAGGAAGTCAATTAAATTTTGATATAATGAGTTGAAATTGCAAATTTGAAGTGTATTTGTATGTTTGTATTCATGAGATCTCATATGATGTATAAGTGGTGTAAAGGTATGTCTTAGTGAATTATTTATCATATTATAAATGAAATTGTATAATTAGAAAGATATGGAGTGCCATCATGATTCACCTAGGTCTTGGGCTTTGGGAGTATGGGCATGTGTATTTTAGAATTAATATCATTGCTTTATTTTATTTGTTAAATATGTTACAAGTTAAACCCTAATAATTTAGGGGAAATGCTATCCATTTTTGTATAGAAACTAGTCAAGTTCCAAAATGGGACTCGAGCACCTCACCCTAAAATTCGGCAATTCAAGGTGAAAATATAATGTAAAATGATAAGTTGTGCCTCAAAAGGCGAGGCATGACAGTTACTTCCCTTGATATCTTATATTGTCCAATCAAATGCACACTTCCATTCTTGTAGTATCTATAGAATCTTTCTTCCTTCACACCAATAAGAGAAGAAGAATTAACTACTCAAAGGGAAGAAACTGCACAATCGTATTACAAATGAGAGGGGAAGGGTTTGGATTTAAGAATCAAAGGCTCTTTAATTGATGGATTATGCTTTTTAGTGAGTTACCCTATTTCCTCAGATCTTGGTGTCTTTTTGTTGCGTTGGGCTCCATGAACTTTTCACACTCCTCTATCTCCTCATTCTCAATTCCACTGACATTTGTATGAACCAGACATGGTTCAAGTGGATCTTCATAATCCTTCTCTTGCTGGTTTATTGCTTGACCTATTTGAGTTGTCCTTGGCATAATGGACTGTTGAGGAGGCATTGACTGAACTTATTGTTAAGGAGGTAGTGGTTGAATGTTAGGAAGAACTTCAACTTGTTCTTGATCTTCTATCTTAGCTTTTCCACCGCTTGATGGAAGCTCTAGTTCTTTCCCACTACTCAAGGAGATCACCTTGCATTGTTCTCCTAGATTGACTTTTGTGTTGCTAGGCAAATTACTTTGTGGGCTATTGAACGTATTGGCCAATAGAGTAGTTTGAGTTTCTAGATTCCAGATTTGCGTAGATTGATTCTATATCTGTGCTAATTCATTTTGTGTCAACATAGATTGATTCTATATCTATGCTGATTGGTTTTGTATCAATGTAGATTGATTCCAAAAAAATTTTCTTGACTCTTCCATGAATTTGTCTACCTTAGCTAAGGACTTATTTGTGTCATTGACAAATTGAGCTAAAGCAATCTCTAAATTAGACTTCTTTCTAAATTGATTTCTAACTTGACATTCTTCACTGAGATGGTTTCCTTGATAAAAATCACACAAAATTGAGGAATCTAAACAACATTTACCCCTAATTAATAAAATTGTTCTGTATTGACCATGTAATTCAAGAGCTTGTTTGTAGTGTTGACTAACTGAAGTAAAGCAGCTTCCAAATCTCTAGTCTTTTCCTATTGTTGAAACCATTATTGAGGTTGCCCCACATTCTGATTATTTCTTTGTAAAAGTTGGGGTGATTACACCATCTTGGATTGTATGTATTGGAGTATGAGTTATTCTGCTACCTTTTGAAGTTTTCAATGGGTTCTAGTATGGTTGTCATGATTCTCAATACAAATCTTGTGAAAAAGGAATTAAAATTATAATGTGCAAAGAAAATAAAAGAAAAAAAATTCAAAGCAAAACTAGAGTTATTTATTTTGATATTGGCACAACTTTAGTCCCCGACAACAATGCTAAAAACTAGTTACGATTTTTCCAACACAAGTGCATGTATTGCCAATAAATAATAAAGAGTGAGTGAGATATCATTCCCATAAGGACTAAGTTTACCAAGTACCAAATTACTCTAACACTAAATTTTATTGAAGAATCAAAATGTGGTAAAAATATGGAAAAAGAAAAAATCTAAGCTAATGGACTTTGGTAATGATGCAAAATTTGGATAGATAAAGGAAATCAATGGTTGAGATATCTAGCAGTTCATGAGTTCACTAGATTAATCCTATTTAGTTTCACCTATTTTAAGCAATCAATGTTTATTCCTATGTTGATAATGAATTTCTCTTATTTAATTATTATTCTTTCTCAAGTCATAATAACCTGTCCTAGTTAGTAAATTTCCTACATCTCTGTGAAAATTCTAAACAAACCAAGATGCATTAAGATCAAAAAACTCATAATGTTACATAAGCTTAATAGATATCTCTATCATTATGATAATCTTATGGTGATTAATCATGGTTTAATTCAATTATAACTTCTTAGCTGCAAATTAAATCACTAATCATGTTAAAAAGGCTGACATTATTTTATAAGCATTAAAATTAGATTAAACACTCAATATAGATGATGAATAAACAAAGAACTGCATTAAAAAGGATGAAACTAAATAATCATAATCCGACTACATCATAACCCTAGAACAAAGTGTTTAGCTCATAATCTAATCAAAGGAAATCATACACATTGTCTTAAACATAATCAAGAAATGAAAATGATTGAAAAAGAATAAGAAAAGATCAAACAATAATCTTCTCTAAGTACTACTCTCTACCCCTTGCTCTCTTGTCAGCTTCCTTTCTTTGTAAGAAGAATCCCCCTCCAAAAATGATGTGTTGCTACCTCTTTTTCTCTTTCCAGCTTCCTACCCTTGCCAAAAGATCCTAAACATATGTTTCTCATCGTTTTTATACCTCATCATTAGGGTTAACCCCTTTTGCATAATTCAAATATCAATTGCGTAAAATTTGGAGAGTTGTTGCAAATTTGAGTGTCGTGGCATCACAATTGGATTTCGGAGCATTGGATTGTTGAATGCCAACTACTGCTAAAGAATCAAGTTGAATGTCGCAACATCATATTTGGATGTCTTGACATCCAGATGTTGTATTCCATCTGCAATTGAAGAATCAAGTTGAATGCCATAGCATTAGAATTTGATGCCTTGATATCTAGATGTTGTATGCTATCTGAGACATGGATAATCCCTTCGGATGCTGCGGCATCAAAATCATATGCTACAAAACTCACTTTTTGCCCTCTTCTTGCTGAATGTCATGACATTTAAATGTTGTCCACAAAACATAGCTATAGTATTTGACCATAATTTTCTCATAAAATCTTGGCATTACTTCCTTATTAATGCATTGGAAAGATAATTTCATGGTCTATAACTTTTATTCTTACCATATTTCTAAATAATCATCTATATTTTCCAAAATTGAACTACAAGTGACACCATTTTTTGCACATATAAAGTTGGACTAAAATCTAAGATAGTTGCAAATTTTCATCCATAACTTTGATGTTTAATCTCCAAATCCTATGATTCTGAATTTATTGAATAGATAACTATAAGGTATGAAACTTCTATGTTGAACACTTTTGCTAAATCCGTCTCTAGATATACAAAAAATGGCTTCAAAGTGATACCAACACTCAACTCTATAGGCAGGTTTTCTTTGAAATGTTTCAGATGTCCACCTTGTTATGCTTTTGAACAACTTAAAATATATCTTTCATCTCTATCCATATGAGCTTTACCTTCAACTCCATTAAAATGCTCCTTTATGACATGTTTTGATACCTTAAACACAATTTAACTTCATTAAGTGGAATATTTAATCAAATGTAATTAAAAGCCAATAAAATTATTTCAATTGAAGATCCAAAATATATAAATTTAGGTAGTAAAATATTGTAAATTATGATCTTATCAATGTACTTAATGTTTTATCTTTTATAGTTAAGCTTCAACTGTGTGTACATCTTAGCCTAATTAGAGGCATTTCCTTGTACACTTTGTATTTTGTAAGGGGGAGTTTCTGGTTAGCTCTGAAAACCAGGTTTATGAGTTATTAGTTAGCTTAGAGGAAAACCAACATTGTATGAGTTGTTGGTGAACTCAAGGAAAACCAATAGTATATGAGTTTCTTGTGAGCTCAATAATACTAGGTTGTAAGATAGCTCGAGAAACCAAGGAAGGTGTGATTCCATAGGTTATAGTTTGGAGAGTGGAGTAAGTGCCAAGGGGGGCTGAACCACTATAATCCTTGTGGTCATATTATCTCCATGTTTGTGGGCTTCCACTGCATTGTATTTTCTGCACTTATGCATCCCTTCTATTTTCCCCATCTCACTTGGATTCCTATTTGCCCATACAACTTGCATTTTGGACCTAATAACTATCACTAGTGTCCCCGTTGAGCCTTAATGAAGGAATGGCATATGAAAAGCATGTGAAAGATCATCATTTGACTTTTATTTCTTTACCTTATCATTTAAACCCTTTGAGCCTAAAACATCATGCTTGAATTATTAAAAGACATATTTAATACACATGATTGTAGAGAGGTATGAGAGAACAAAAGAAGATAAGTTTGGAGGTATTGAAAAGTAAAATGCCAAAAGAAAAAGAAAAAGGACAAAAAGAAAGGAATCAATTAGGATTCGTCCTTCAATTGGGGGGATCACATCCCAATGACCTCAAAAGAAAACAAATTTGGGGATGTGGTAGTAATACAACCCATAAAAAATAGAAGAACAAACAAAAAGTCAAGAGAGTGAAGATTCATGTGTAATTCATTTGTGGTCTTTTACTTTGCGAATCCTTGTCCCTTTCCTCATTAGCTGAAACTAAGGCCCCATTACAAGCTTAATAAAAATCTATTGATCCAAGTGGGTAGATTTATCTACATTAGTGGAGAGGGACTCTGAAAAACAAGCTTATGGAGTGTTTTGTGAAGACCATTAGAATCACTAGTATACATACTGATGATTGAAAAGCATGTATGTAGCATGAGATTAACAAAGCACACACACAATTTTAGTTCATCAAGGAATTGATGAATCATGAGTTCATGAGGTTGTTTGGCTAGTATCTTTAATGATTTCTAAGTTATGTGCACATTTGTGAACCATCTAGCATGTCTTTGGTTATTTGAGAGAGGATATCCATGACGTTTTATGATTTTTATGCTCAAGGATGATCAAAAGCTAAGTTTGGAGCTTATTTGTTAAGCTTATGATTTATCATATTTTAATACTTAAATTCACATATTTTGAATCCTCAGTTGACATTATGTCATTGGTTTATATTCACATTTGATTAAGTATTATGCTTAATGGAGTTAGTTTAAATCATTCAACATGAAAGTTGTATACCTTCAAATTATATTCCAATGCCTCATAAATCACATGAATTCAATATTGAACGAGAGTTTATAACCAAAATATCAAAACTGCTCATATACAAACTTTTGGGCACTCCAGCACCCACACTCTGTTTGGAAGTTCCAAGTCGGACAATGAAGTTTGGAGAAATTAGGTGAACTCCATCCCACCTCACTCCATTCTCTTTTTATTGAGTTCTTGTATGAGTTTTCATCAAAATGGATATGGGTTCATATGTTGGGAGGACATGTTTTCCTAATGCATGAGAGGTGTTTGCTAAATTGGTTCAAGAAGTATGTTTGTGGTTTCTTTATGGGAAGTATTGATTGTGTGAATGTGCTAAATTCTCTTGTAATTGAGGGGAATTTGAAGCAAGTAGAATTTGAAGAAAAATTCTAGGGCATCCTACCTGCTCGGGGAATTGCCTTAGTGAAAGAAGGAACCTCTTCTAATTGAATAGCACGAATTTCTTACTTGTGTTTCCATATATGTTTGATTTATCTTGATCTTGTGTAAAGAGACTACACCAATTGGGAAGAAAAGATTGAAAATTGTTTGAAGTGTTGGGACCACACAATATGTTTGTGAAAGTGCTTGTGCAAGAAATTGCATTGAAAGTTGGGAAGCAATTGCATTATAACTTTTGAGTGCTTGTTGATACTTCTAAGTGAAGTGGATTTGTATTGACTGGGTCAAGAGAAACCTTTGAAAATTTGCATCATTTTGGTTGATCAAGGTGGTTTGATACCACAAACTATGTTATTTTAACCATGCCTCCCATGAAATCCACTTCTGTTGGACTATCAAAGAGAAGGAGATCAAGAGAGTCTAATCCACAAATGAAACCAACATTTTTCAATCCACAAGCAAAAGAAATTTATGAATAATCTCTTATGGATAGGGAAGGCATCCAAGAAAGCGGCATTGATATAACCTATAGTGACATAGTTGATATCATTCAAGTTCGGAATGGCTCAGCCTAGCGCCGTTGTGGTGCCAGTGATTAGAGAATTCTACACAATTGCCAGAGAGCAATACAAAGCTAACCCAAGGGAGCTAAAGGCACTCGTACATGGGAAGATGGTGCCTTTCAATATATTTTCCATCAATCAAGTGTATGAACTTATAGATATTGAGGAGGATGAGTATTCAACTTGGGTAGAGCAAGTACCAGATTGTGATGGTATCATCTCTTACCTTGCTAAATCGGGAAGTAAGCGGAAGACAAAGAATGATAAGATGATCAGTTTCCCAAAAGGGCACTTGCAGGTGATAAGTCAAGCTTGGCAGTACTTCATCTCAGCTAAACTATTGCCAACAAACTATGCCCCTGATGTAACAAGAGTGGGAGCTCTACTCAATTATGTCATTCAGATAGGTTTGTCCATAGATTTGGGCCAAGTAATTGAGCGGTCCATCATATCTTTCATCATAGGAAGGTTGATAAGAGGACTTGGACATCCTACACTCATCTACTAGTTGTGTCTAATGGCGGGAGTTCCTACCAATGCTAAAGAACAACTCCAACACCCTTTGCTTATAATCACTGATTTAGTTGTGGATACATTTGAAAAGTTAGCTGCTGCAAGTTCTAGAGTAGGTACATCATATGTAGCCCCAAGCTCTTCTCAGTAGAGGCCACCAATGCAACCTTTTTCTGGAGAACCCACTATAGCTTAGCTACAATCATGCATAGAGGGAATACACCTTTGGTAGTTGCAAATGATGAATGAATAATGACAACAATTTCAGTATGTTATGGATTACACCAATGCTCTAAATGCCATATTCTGGAATTGTAGCATGTCGCAAGGCACTAGCTCAATAGTCTCCCCACTCCACCCACATTTCTTGTTGTGGATACATTTGAAAAGTTAGCTGCTGCAAGTTCTAGAGTAGGTACATCATATGTAGCCCCAAGCACTTCTCAGTAGAGGCCACCAATGCAACCTTTTTCTGGAGAACCCACTATAGCTTAGCTACAATCATGCATAGAGGGAATACACCTTTGGTAGTTGCAAATGATGAATGAATAATGACAACAATTTCAGTATGTTATGGATTACACCAATGCTCTAAATGCCATATTCTGGAATTGTAGCATGTCGCAAGGCACTAGCTCAATAGTCTCCCCACTCCACCCACATTTCTTGACTTTGCAGAGGAATCTAAGGATCAGAGGGATGCTTCGACAAATGATCAAATGAATTTCAAGGAAGTCCTTGTTTTCTATTATTTTATTTAACATTGAAGATAATGTGGATTTCAAGTTTGGGGGGGTTTAGGTTTCTATGTTATGTGTTCATTTATGTGTATTCTTTTTAACTTCTTTAGGTTTGTATTTGTTGTAACACTTATATTATGTGTTTTGGGTTATTAGTGTTAGTGTTTACATCAGTAATTGTGTTCAATGTTTGAATATGGTTGTGTCATTTGCATAAATATATATATATATGGTGTGTTTTGACCATTGATTAGGGTAATCATACAAAACCAATGACATATATGTGACAATTTACAATGGCTAAGTTGAAAATGATGGAAATCACTATTGTTTGGATGCTTGACTTGATTCCTTGTCTAATTTGCTATAGATTCCTTAGACACATTGATCACATTGCCATAGTCATTTCTTTTGAAGTCTTTGAATACTTAGCATCAGTTGAGGAGACTAAGTATGCATAGTTCAATTTGAATTTATTGTTGAGACAAGCACTAGATGAGATAAAAGAAGAACATTACTAAAAACTCATTGTTTATAGGGGGGATCACATCTCTATGAACAAAAAAGAAAATAAGTTTTAGGATCTAATAATGATATAGCCCAAGGATTAGCGGGATTACATTCAAGAAAAGAAGATAAAAATGAGGAACGGGATAGTAATAGAGCCCACAAAAAGGAAAAATATCAAATGCACATCTAATGTGATCTCTCTAGGTTAATTAGTGAATTCACAGGGTTAGTAATGAACATGTATTACCTGGTTGCTTGAATGAATTTAAGTGTGAAATGATGTAGATTGATATAACTATAATTGTTGCACATGCACTTGGAATCTAAGGTGGAAAGGAAGAGGCAGGTCGAAACTAGAGACGTAAGTGATATATTGATAGTTTCCTCTTAACCATCCTTATTTTATTGAGGTTTCTGACTAATAACCTGGATTGATGTTTGATGTCTTCTTTGTGAATTCTAGTGTTTTTACTTTACTCAAGGATGAGCAAATGCGTAAGTTTAGAGGTATTTGATAAATAAATTTTATTTACTTATGTTTCTTATTATTCAGGCTTATTTAATTTTTTATTCTTGAGAAATTTAGATGTTTTTTATGTGATATTAGTGTTTTCTTTTAGGTTCATTGAAGGGAGATAGAATGGATTAAACTAAGTAAAAGAGGTTCCTTGAAGGGAGATAGAATGGATTAAATAAGTAAAAGAGAAAGAAGCAGCTTAAGCATAACAGGAAGGAAGAAAACATAGCAAAAATGCAAAATAAGAGGACATCACATCTAGTGCCGCTAGCCTCAATTTGGCCCCGCTAGTGCTAGAATCCATTCAAGCCATCTCGCAACCAGCTAGATTAGTGCCACAACACCCAAGCTGGCACTGCTCCTCAAATCCTATTGAATTTCTACTATGCTTGTGCCCTAAATTTTAAGGCAATGCGAGAAGGCTTTTGGGGAATCTTTTGGTATTTGTTTTAGGGTTTTTTTTAGGGTGCTTGGGGGTGTAGCTGGGGTGAATTCTGTGGAGAAAGAGAAAGAAAGTTCAATGAAGTAAGAGCAAGAGGAGATGATGTTTAGCATTATTTTTAGCTTGATGAAGGGAGTTATTTCTATTTCCATTATGAACTAAATCCCTCTTTCTAAGGTGAAGATGTAAACCTATTTGATACTCTTTGTTATGCAGATTGTTGGTCATCAATGATTATATGATCTTATTTCATTCATTATATTATTTGCAATCATTTGATTTATTTTATTGCTTGATCACCAATCTTATGAGTTAGATTGACTATTTAAGCATGGTTAAGGTACACACCATATACTAAACCATCCTATTTTAGTTCATTAAGTTCTTGAATTTAATAAGTTTTCACCTCAATTATGCTATAAGCCATAGGTAATTGGAAAGAGTGAAAATACTTAATTTAAACATACACACCTAACAGTAATAATCATACATTCAAAAGAATGAACCCAAGATAAGAATTGAATCCAACATTCCAATAGCAAAGGGTATCATTAAGTGGAAAAATTAGATCCCTAGACCCTTGCGTCTTGTTTATCTACCCTACATTATTAATAGTTATTGATTTTGCAATTCCATTTAATTTTACACCATATTCACTTAGCTTTAAATACATTCTTTTTAAGGATAGTGTAGTTCAGTAACAAAAATTAATTAAATCAGTTTGATCATTCTCTATTGGATCGACCCTTGGATTGTGCACCATACTAGTATACACTCATGAACTTGTGAGGAATTATAATTTGAACCATCAAATTACACATGTACACATAACTCCGAAATCATTCAAAACACTTACCAAGTAATTTCATGAAACTCGTGCGTCATCAATCTCTTCATAAAGTGAAATTATGTGTGTGTGCCTTATTAATCTCATGCTACATGCATGCTTTTCAATTAACAATATGCAATTCAATAATTTTAATGATCTTCATAAACATCTTATAGGCTTGCTTTTCATAATCCCTCTCCACTAATGTGGAAAACTCTGACCACTTGGATCAATAGGTTCTTGTTAAGCTTGTAATGAGGCTTGGCTAACAAAAGAAAAGGAATAAGGATTCATAAAGTAAGAGATCATAAATGAATTTGCACATGAATGTTTACTCTCTTTACTTTTTGTTTTCTCCTTTCATGGGCTATATTACTACTGCACCCCCAAACTTATTTTCCTTTGAGTTCATTGAGATGCCATCCCCCCAACTCAAGGATGAATTCTTACTGATTCATTTCTTTTTGGTGCTTTTACTTTTTTTTATTGCATTTTTCTTTTTAATACTCCTAGACATATCTTCTTTTGCTTTACTCATACCACTCTAACAACCATGTGTATAGCATATGTCTCTTAATAGGTCAAACATAGTTTTTCAGGCTGAAAGGGCCTGGATAATGAGGGTAAAGAATAGTTGAATGGTGGTTTTTCATGGGCTTTGCATATGTCATTGTTTCATTAAGGCTCAATGGGGACACCAATAACATGAATGTACTAGGTTAGCTTGAAAGGCTCAAACTAATCAAAGAATGCATAAATCACTTCCAAGTAAATATATAGTCTAAAATTTTGCCTTGAGGGATAATCAAACAAGTTCTAGCATGCTCATATCAATCAAAATATATCATTGAATTCACAACATTAATAACTAGGACACATACACTTAGCATTAACATAACATTATGTGCTCAATAAATATTTCATCATTCATGAAAAAGAATGACTTAACACAAGAATTATTAAATCACAAGGTAGTGCTTATCATTCCTCCTAAATCATGTGTATTAGCAATAATAAACTGAGCATAACTTAATGATTATTAAGAGAAAATTAATCCAACTCATTCAAATTCATCCATTTTGCACAATTGCTCTTGGATTTTCTTAGCTAAGTGATAAAAAATGAAGCTCGTAGAAGAAATTACATCTAAATTCAAAAATATTTTCCCAAAACTGAATGAAAATCCCCCAATACCCCCAAACTTGAATAAAACATTATGCTTAGTGTTAAAAATAATTCATAAGGGGTCAAAGAAACTTCCTTGTGGGGATGTTCTCTCCTCTGATGGTGTAGGAATGTTATTGTTGATGGTGTGCATAGTTTTTTAAATAGATCATCTACATCAAGAAACATTAACTAAAAATTAAATTGATAAACTAAACTAAACTAATGAAAACAAATAAAAGAAAGAGAAAATGTGGAAGTTTTGGTTGCCTCCCATGAAGTGCTTTGTTTATAGTCTTAGCCAACTATGGTCTTCAATCTTTCAAGTGAATTTTAGTTTTTCGGTGCTCCAGTTCTTTAAATCTGGGTATTGGCTTTTGGAATTTTTCTTGTGCACCTACTTGATAGGCATGATTAATTAATTCAACATCCTATAAATCAAAACTATCAGCCAATGTTGCTTCCATTGCTTTCATGGCCTCTGTTGAAATTTCTTCAATGTTTTGATCCTCTACATAGATCTTGAAGCAATCATTGCTCTCATTGGACAACTTCAACTCCTTGAAGATATTGCACTTCACTTCTTGCTCATGGACTCGCAGCAACTCATCTTCCTCTATACCTACAAAAGAAGAAGAAATAATCAGTGGAAAGAATGAATCATTACTAAAAAATGCATGAGTTAGAGATTTGGGCAATTGCTTCAGTTCCAATTCTGCTTTTGCTTCTTCCATTGATGACTCTTTTTGAAGATTTTCAATAATGTCATTGGATTTCTCTTGTGATAGTGCATCCAAAGCTACAACATGTTCTATAACCTCACTAGTTTCTATAACATCTTGACTTAAAGAGTTTTGGTAACACCTAGTGTGTTAATTTTTGGATAATTTTGTATTTCAATACATTATAATTATCTTTAGTGAAAAATTTTGCTCCATTATGTATACGAATGAAGGTGAAATTAAGAATAAGTTATTATTTATGAGGCCATGTGTTTGGATATGATTTAGATTTATATGAGGACCGTGTTTGATGTATTTTGAGGATATATAGAAGAGGATTTAATGTATACTTTAATGTTAGGATATATGAAAAACATTATGGTCTAAAAATATATGAAAAAGAAATGGAACAAAGTGGAGAAAATTCCATAAAATTTTGGAAGAAAAATCCATCCAACAAGGTGGCGTTAGTGGTGCTAGTCGAAGTCGGTGGAGGCGGTGGCATCAGGTGGAGATAGCGGGGTGGTGCTAGCTGCGCCAAACTGGCGCTGGCAACACTGGATCGATCTTAACATGGCAGCGTGGCAGTGGGGTGGCATCGGCGATGTCAATCAACGGCTATATGTATATGACTCAAGTTTTTCTGACCCCACCCATTCTGTTTTTCTCCCACTCCACTCCATTTCTTCCCCTTGCATGCCTAAACCCCATTTAGCCTTATTTCTTGCCTATTTAGCTAAAAAATCATCTTACCTAGCAAGTAAATAATGTGATCTTTCATTTGAACCCAACTTTCGATGGTTCAAACCATGAGAAATGGAAGAAAATGGAAGAAATGTCGGATTTCCACAAAATGGAAGGTGCAATATGGAGCTGGGGGCTTGGTCATGCATTTAGGGAGGACAACTATGCTTGTAAGCGATGGTAAGTCCAATCTCCTAATCGAATCTCCAATTTTCGATTTTTAAGGTTTTGGAAAATGATAGATTTTTGGGTTTCAATTGGTAAATATGGTTATGAATTCATAGGAGAATGATTTGATAGAGTAATTATCATAATTTGGCATGAGAAATTATGAATTATGCAAAGCCAAGGTTTTGATGAATAGTAAAATTTAGGAATTTTGTGATTTTTTGTTAAAATTATTAGGCGATAAATGATTAAATACATGATTATGATATTTTAAGACATGTTTGAATCAATTTGGACCAGTGGAAATGAATTTTGAGCTATGCCCTAAGTAAGTCAATAAAGAGGGTTTCTGTGTTTAGGCCATGTAAGTCATAAATAGATTGGATTAAACATCTAATTAAATTGCTATTGAAGTTAATTACATGTTGGTTATCCTATATGATAATAGCATATGGTTAGACATGGAATTCCATGAGAATTTTGCGAAGATGTGATGATTTATTAACTAATAGATGAAATGTCCCAACGAGGGATAAATTGAGTCTGATTATGACCTTAAGAACCTTATAGAATAAATATATTTATAGTTTAATTTGGTATATTGTAAAGATTAACTAGATGTTGGATATGTTGGCTTTGGATTATGTATTGATGAGTATGTAATTATATATTTGGAAAGTATAAGAGATTAGCAATGAATCAATCATTGTAGCTAAATCAGTGATTTGAAATGAACTAGTTCAAGTTATGTTTGTAAACAGATGGGATTTTACCATGTACAGGACGATCTAAAAAGGATGAAAAGGCTTAGAGCTTGAAAGAGATGATTGGAGCTAAGGGCCTAAGGTAAGTAAATGCCCCTTGTTTTGGTTTTAATGAATGATTGGTTAGGGATAAGAAATATCCCATTGAATTGAAATAGTGCTTGTGTGTTTTGATTGGGGATATTGAATATCCCACATTTGTGATAATAGATGCTTATATTGGTTTATGATAGCATCAATACTAGGGATAACTAATATCCCTTGAATTGAATTAGGTAATGCTAGTTGGTGTTGTGTGTTGAGTATTCTTGTAAATGAGATTCTATGTGAATTCTTAAAGGATATAGTATGGGAATAATAGATATTCCCTTAAGTTATACTTATTTGGTTTGAAATGGTGTATTGGATAATCGAAGGAGCATATATGTGTATATATTGTGGGTACAGGGGAGAAAAGTCATCCCCTGATTAGTTATTTTGTTGTATATGCAAAATTGTATATTTGGATACGCTTGATGGGCATAGAATATGAATTAGAATAAGGAGGATGAAGTCCTCATAATATGATTGACTTATTATGTCTTTGACCATGATTGAATTAAATTATGTAAATTTTGAATTGATTTCTATGAATTGTGTCTACTTACTGAGTTACTAGACTCATGTCTTCTTCTTTTAAATTTTTAGTTGACAAGACAAGTGAAGAATCTTCACTGTGAATTGAGATTAGTAAGCAAGATTAGAAGACATATTTTGTACGGTATGACTATATGTTGGGATTGGAATCCCATTGTATATTGGTAATTAATTATAAATCATATTGTAACTATATGATTGTAAATATTGTGATAGCATGATGTAGTTCCCTATAGTATTTATTGCCATCATGGTATGGTACAGATTCTGGGTTGTGGGAAGATTTGGTTAGTGAGTTAATTATGAGTTGAATTATATTTATTGAAATTGTAGTTCTATGTATGATTTAGAATTATGGATGTTGATAATTAGAAATTATGAGTTTGAATGTTTATATATCAAGTATTAAATATTGATAATCTAGAGGAGACTCTGCCCAAATTTTGGCAGAATTGTTCCATTAAAAATTATTGAATAGTGAATTTATAGGAAGACTTTTCTTAAGAAAAAGGGAAGTGGTAACATCTTGCATAGGCCCAATAGAGCATAAGCTATTAGATGATCAAAATGCATAGGGTGGGGGTAGGGGGCGTTATAGTTTTCATGAAAATTTGTTCATCAATTTTCTTCTTTTAAAATCTTTGAGGAAAAGGAAGTGGAGGTTTCAAAATTGGAGGGTTATCATGGAATGTAATTCTCCCTGGTCTGTAATCTTCCTTTGTTGGCTCTTCTTTCTTTTACTCATCTTCTTTCCTTTGTTTATCATCATCTTGATTCACTGATGTTGGGGCAAATTGTGGCTCATCATGCATCCTTGGAGACTCCAATTCTCTGCCACTCCTTAATGTTACAGCGTTTCACTGCTACTTTGGATTCTTCCTAGTGTTGCTTGGAAAGGCATCTTTGTTAGGAATGTTGATAGAATTTGCAAGTTGACCAATTTGAATTTTCAAAGCCTTGATAGATTCATTCATATTTTCCATATGAATCTCCATGCTGTCAAGTCTTGCTTCATTCCTTTCAAGTCTTTGTTCACTACTTGTAATTGCTCAACTTTCAATTATAAAGGTACTCAAGAGATCTTCAAGTGATAGCTTCTTTTCTACTAGTTGAGATTGATAACAAATAGGTGGATTCATGGTGTTCCTTAGATTTCCATAGGAAAAGTTTTCATGATCTCTCAATCCAGAATGATAATGGGTCCGTAAGTTGTTTCCATGATAGTTGCTATAACCCCAAATATTTACATACAACACCTCTCCCTTTGTTTGATCTATACCTATATTTGTTTGATCTATACCTAAATATGATCCAATTGTAGAAGAGGACTCTCCCAAAATTGGGACTTCTTTTGATGCTAAATTGGCTACTACTAGCTAGTGAGTTAGAGATGTCATCTATGTAGTGAGAGTTGTGATTTGATCCACTTCAAAACAACCAATGACTTATCTTACCATATTGTGTTCAATGGGCTAATGAAATATGTTGAATGCCATGTCTTCAAGCAAAGGGATTGTGCATGCAAAGTCAAGAGAGCAAAACAGATTGAATCAAATAAAAATATGAGAAAAAAATTATAATACAATGAAAAAACAAAAATCCAAATTAAAACTAGAACTAGCCTATGACAATATTAGTAGGAAATTAAAATAAAGACAATCCTTAGTAATGGTACCAAAAACTTGTTTGCTATAAATTATACTACAAGGATATGACGTCAAGTTTTGTATTATAGTAATGAGAGAGTGTCGTCTCCATAGGGATTGTATATTTTAGTTAATCACTAGCTATTGCAATAAATAACCTAACTTAATTGAAAAATCAAATAATAAGAATTTGAACAAGAAATAGAAGTATATGGACTTTGGTGGGAAGAAATCAAGATAAAGAAGCTCTAGAGGATCTATTTCACTTATGCTTCAGTCATGGTACTCTCAACTCATTACAAAATGGTCATTCTATTGGTTTATAAATCAAGAATCCTAATTCACTCAACTCCCTCTCCCAAGTGTCGAGTCAAGTATCTATTCTTAAAATTTGAGATCCCTATGAAAATTGAAAGATTAAGAATGCTTTAAGATCTGTGATTTTCTTTACATAATTTCATTAAACCTAGAAGCTCTCTCGAGTAATCTGGAATTTCATGTTATGATGCCTAGATCCTATTTATGATTACCTCTCCTGAGTGTCAAATCACAAATATAAAATCGTTAAATAAATGGTCAATAAATTGAAAGCATTATGAATAAAGTATCATAAATAAACCAGTAAGAATTCTCAATAATATAACTAATCAATCATCCCATGATATCCACGTAAGATCCATCTTCCCTATAGAAGGAGGAACTTAGCTCCTCATAATGATAACAAAAATTTTTTCAAGTATTCTAAACATGATTCAAATGTTAAAGGAAGAGCAAGAAAGAAACTTAAAACTCTAAGTTGATGATTTTCCCCTAGCTTTGCACCTTCATGAAGTCTTTCTCATCCAATTCTCCTTCTCTCCTTCGTTCCCCTCTTGTTTTCTCTCCTAAAGCCTCCCAAAATCATGCCTCCTTAAGTTTCCCCAAAATCCCACCTTTGTAATTCCACTTTATGGTTAAATTTATAATGCTCTTCACATGCTTCGTATAGGTGCAACAATGCTAGTTATGGGCATTGCGGCGCCCAAACTACTACCCACACTTATTGCATCATTTGCCCAACTCATTATTCACCAAAGATAGGTTTAGTATTTTAACCCTAACCTTTACATATGATATCTAAATCAACTAATTCTTAATTTTTTGGAAATATAATTTCAAGGGATACAACTTTTCTTTTTAATACTTTTTCCAAATCATCCTGAATCTATGCCAAAAATGGTCTACAAGTGATGCCTTTAGCATATTAAGGAGATCTAAAGTTTAAAATAGTTGTAGTGTTTTGGCCATTACTTCTATGGTTGATCTTGAAATCCTATGATTCTTGAATTTTTAGATAATTAACTTGAAGGGCTAGAACTTCCAAGTTGAACATGTTTCCTAAATCAGAATCAATATGGACCAAAAATGGCCTCAAAGTGATTCTTTTTCATAATTAGCTACTTTTTAGCATGTTTTGATACCTAAAATACTAATTAACTACATTAAGTATAATATTTAATCAAATGAGATTATAAGATAATAAAATATTATCAAATAAAAATCCAAAATATGTGAATTTAGATATTAAAATATTATAAATTATGAACTCATCACCAACTCTCTTATAGAAATGCATATTTTTAGAATCTGACTAGGTGGATTATAATCTATTGGTTTCATCACCCATGTTAGTCTTATGAACCTTCTAATGTTTGAAAAATTTCCCCTTTCTTCTTTGAGATTCATACCCTTGGACCCTCCAATAATTTTTTGTTGATCTTCTTCACTAGAATGCTCACAACCAAGTCCCTTTTTGCTAGTTTGACTAGTCATTCGCATGAACTTGGTAACCGATTCTCCTGGGTTAGAGAATTTGTTTAACACATTATTCATTATTTCTATTTCCTTTTTTTAATTTTCTAATTCTTTTTGTAGAGAAAGATTTTTCTCTGCCAGGATTTCATTTACTTTGATAGTTGCATCAAAGTGTCTCTTTTTTTAGTGAACTTTTGACCAAGAGTTTCAAACTCATTGAAGAGAGAGTTATATGATTGTTTTAGCTCATTATACTTTCTACATTTTGTATAGTTACTATTTGAGCTTGAAGAGTCAGAACTATAAGAATAGTAAGAGTTTACCTTAGTTTCTAGTTCTATTGTGCAGTGTTCTTTGGTTGTGAGCTGGCTCTTCGACTCATCTTCTACATGGGCCATGCAGCAGATTTTTGCAAAGTTCCCCACTTCTTGGTTATCTTTTTCTCTTGAGCTTGTGCCTGAGGATTCTTTATTATTTACATACATTCCTCTAGTCTGACTTCTTGATGGCTTCTTGAATTATTTCTCTCTTCTGTTCCTTTCCTCTCTGTCATTCACGTTCACTCCTTCATTAGGATATGCTATAATCATGTGTTCTACTCCTCCATACTTGTAGCATGTAGGAGGATCTTTTCTTCTTCCAACCTTCTTTCTCTCACCTTGCTTTCTAGACTATCTTCTTGTGATATTGCCTCTATTGCTTCTCTCAAGTTTTCTGAAGTTTTTGGCCATCATGGTCACATCGTCTTTAGACTACAATGAAGTTTCATCAGTGCTTTTCTTAGTTACCTTAAGAGTAATAGATTTCTTTTGTTTAGCTGGCTCTTCTCTTTTGCTTTTGATTAGCTTGTGTAACATTATAAAGCTGATAAGATCATCTATCAAGAGCATGTTCAGATCCTTTACTTCTATTACAGTGATTTTCTGGGTGAAAGACTTTGTTAGCGCTCTTAAGATCTTCATGACCTGTTCAGAATTAGAAACTTCTCTTTCCACTCCTTTCAAGGCATTAGTAATCTTAGAGAATTGAGCATACATTTCAGATATGCTCTCTTCTTCTCTCATTCTAAAGTTTTCTAATTCTCCTATCAATATATTCCTTTTGGTCCCCTTGACCTCTAAGGATCCCTCATAAATAGACACTAACTTATTCCAAATATCCTTTGCACTAGAGCAAGAAGACACTCTATCAAACTCAGGAGCAAACAGTCCACAAAGCAATGAGTTCATAGTCTTTGCATTGTTCTGGACTGCGATGACCTCTTCTTTCGTCCATACTCCAAGGTAGAAAGAGAGACACACACTTCAATGGCCTTTAAAGAATCCATATCATTAGCCATAATAAATTGCTTCATTCTCAACTTTTAATAAGCAAAATTATTTTTATCAAATAGGGGTGAATGGGTAGACGAATGCCCCATAGGAAATGCATGAGCAAAAGATGATTGATTTGACATTAGATCACTACATTTATCTATGTATTGATCTAGGTAAGGCTCTGATACCACTTGTTAGTCCCAAAGGTTAAGAAAATACCCAGGATGGGAGGGGAGAATTGGGTAATAGAAACTTTTGACTAAAACCCCTTTATGAATTAACATCTTTCTATTAAACAAGGTAATCATGACACAAGAATTTTTATAGCAGTTCAATTCATCACTCTACTATACTCTTATAAGAACACTCTCTTCTTAGTGTCTTGGGTTCTACTATCACATATAATGGAATACACTCAATGCACCCAAAACTCTTTTAGATTCCAGCTCCAGGGGGCATAAACATAGTGTGACCCATACTCTTCTGGATCAGCTCCAAGGTGCTTAAACTAGTGCAACTAGCACTCTTCTAGATCAGCTCCAAGGGGCATAAACAATATAGTTCTTGTCTAGAAGACATGTTTTACAGACAGTCATAACTCTTCTTGAGTTTGGTCTCAAATACCAACTTAATGCAAATGCAAAATTAAGAATACAAAAGTTGAATGGTCTTATACAAGTGTTTCATAGAGAGCTCATGAGATGAATTCTAAAACTTGAATGCAGGAGTAAAAGCTCTTTTTGACTGGCAGTTAGAGGACTTTTAATGATGTAGAAGATTCAAGGATGAAGACTCAAGTCTCTTGAATGTAGTGGAAGATTTTGGCTTAGAAAGTTTATTCAATTTTTTTAGTTTTCTTTCTTATTGTTCTTTGTCTCAGCATTACTCCTCTTCTATCATCTTTGAATTTCAGTTGTTGGTGGCAAGTGACCTCCATAAATTATAGAAAATGTTCTGATAAGCTTTCATTCGAAAATCACTATCTTCTAATTAATTCATATAAGCCTGAATGCCTGCAATACCGACCTTGACAGAGAAGAAGGTAAGCTGCTAGTTCAGGTAAGTATTGGATGAGAGAATGCCGCAAAACTTACTAATTCACAGTTTTGGGAAGAAGACAATAACTTCAGATGAATTTAATCAATTTAGTTTCGTTGAACCATGTTAACTAGCTTGATTTTGATGATGAACATTCTTAACTATATTTTGATGATGAGCAAAGACATGAGTGAAATATTAAGGTACTAACAATTTCTTTTCCAGTATGTTGCATAAATATTAACTCACACTCAACTTGAGAATAACTTTTATGATGACAAAACAAAGACACGAAGTAAATGTACTTTCAAAATTAAGTATATAAATTCACATATAGTTAAATCAAGAAAACATAAATTCTGAAGTGTTGAAGGAATGCTTTGGAGCCAACAGAAGAAACTTTGGAATCATTTTAACGTGTTTCAAAGCAAATTAGATTACTTTGGAGACTTCTCAATGAACTTTGGAGAAAATAGTTAATGCTTTGGAATTGTCATAGCATGGCTTGAAGACATTCGGACAAGCTTCAAAGATCTAATAGTAAGCTTTGGAATAAATTAGTCAAGGCTTCGAACAAGTCTCTGAGTAAACACAACAAGTTTTGGAGCAAATTGGAAAGCGTCAGAGTCTTCATAGGCACGCTTCAGAGAAAAATGGAAAGCTTCGGAATTATTACAATGCATTTCAGAGTCGTTACAAAGAAGCTTTGGACAAGTTTCAAAGTGTCATAGCGTACTTCGAAGATGATTGCAAAGCTTCATAGAAAAATGCAAGACAAGCTTCGGAATCCTCACAACAATTTTTGGAGCTGTCACAAGCACACTTCAAAAAATTTTTTGGCTTTGGAAGTGTTACAGTGTACTTTAGAGATAATGAAGAAAGCTTCGGATAGTCAAGTATGCTTCGGAGTAAACAGATATGCTTCAGAGAACTTGGAGTCATGTTTCAGAGTGAATGAAAGTATACTTCAGAGTAAACAAACATGCTTCAGAGATGTTAAACAAAGCTTTGGATTACTTTTCTGAAAGCATTGAAAGTTAAGAAAATCTGAACTTCTATCTAGGAAGAACTATCACAACTAAGAAGGATTATAATCACATTGGAGAATCTAAAGAAAATAAATTAGATTATCCAAAATTAGTCAAGTCACTATCTATTCACTTGTCTCTTTGGAGTATCTAAAGAACCAACTTTGAAGCATTTGATATGAAATTGAACATTTGGAAAAGTCAACAAAAAAGTTACAGACTGATTCTAGATTGCAGCAAAGTCAGACATCAGACAAAAGATAAGGTAAGGAAAAATATTTTCAAACGTTTGAATAACTACCAAAGTCAACAATGGAAAAATCTCTCTCAGTGTATAAAAGAGAGATTCAAAAGCAAAAGAAAATAACTGATTGAATATCATTCTAACATCATTAGTTACACAAAAAGTATTCAAAATCTTCATTCAAAAGTTCAACTCCAATGGATATAACTTTAAGAAAGCTCTCAGAGTCTAAATCTTTTCTCAATCAAGAAGTTTGAATCTTTCACTCCTTTACTTAGAATTCTGAATTTATGTACAAGTCAGTCTAAGTAAGAGGCATTAATCTATACACTTTGATTTAGTGTTTGGCAACATAAGCAAAGTGCTTAGTTTTTATGTATTGAGATAAGAAAGTAGGGAACTTCCTAAAAGGATATAAGTTTGTCGGTGAGTTTTGAAAAACCAACAAGTTGTAAAAGTTTTTGGTTAGCTTGGAAAATTAGTAAGCTGGTTGGTGAGCTTGTTGTAAAACCAACGTGTAATTGATCAAGTTTATCAAAGTATTAGTGGAATCCAAGATCAGTAATGGAGACTGACTCAGAGAAGTGGAGTGGGAACCAGGAAGGGCTGAACGACTATAAAAATCTTGTGTTGTGTATTGTGCAATCTGTTTACTTATTTAGCACTTTAATTATTTATTTTGGCTAAAAGTTTTAAAAGCTCAATTCAACCCCCCCCCCCCCCCCCCCCCCTTGTTGAGCTACCATTGTATAAGGGACCAACAAGTGGTATCAAAGTAGGCTTCATTAGTTAAATTCTGATTACTAGTATATTAACTTGTGAAGAGATTCAAATGGCCAGTATGTTCCATAATACATCTGCTGAAGGACAATCTACTTCTAAACCCCTTATTTTGAGGGAACTATTTACAGGTATTAGAAAATGAGAATGCAAAATTTATTGACCGCCACAGATTACCAGTTGTGGCTTGTAGTGAAAAATGAAAAGAATGTTACCAACACTGAAGACAAATACACTATAGAGGATATACAAGCAGTAGAATGTGATGCTAAGGTGAAGAACTGCCTCTACTGTGCTTTAACCTCTTCTTAGTTTGAAAAAATTTCTGCATGTGATTAAGCTAAAGAAATCTGGGATAAAATCTGGGATAAACTCGAAGTAGTACGTGAAGATACAAACCAAGTTAAAGAGATTAAAATTAATCATCTAGTGCAGGAATATGAAGCCTTCCTAATGAAGGAATTAGAAAATATTTCTAAAATATTTCAAAGATTTTAGAAAATCACCAAGAACTTGAAGAACTTAGGAAAAAAATAGGAAGACACCAAGCTAGTAAAGAAAATCTTGAGATCTCTACCTAGATACTAGATGCCTAAAGTGACTACTATATTAAAAGCAAAAGATCTAACGAAGGTGATAGTAGAAGAACTCATGGGATCACTCATGACCCATGAAGTACTAATGAAGCAGAAAGCACCAGATGAAGTCAAAGGCAAGAAAACAATGGCTTTACAAGTAGAATAAAAAAATGAAGAATCTTTAGAAGGTGCCTCAACCTCTAAAGATGATGAGAATATGGCAATAATAACCGAAAGATTCAAAAACATGTTCAAGAAGAAAAGATTTGGAAATAATTCCAAGAACTTCAAGAGTAAATACAAGAAAAAGGAAGTTTTAATCTGTTACAACTACAATAAGCCTAGGCATATGAAGTTTGATTGCCTAGAACTAGACAAAAAGCAATAAGACAAGAAGAAAAGGTATAACTCTTACTTTGACAAAAACAATGTTTCTAATAGTAAGAAATTTGTAAAGAAGAAGAAAGCTATGACTACATTGAAAATGCTAGAAAATATGATGCAAGAAAGCTCGAGTGAAGAAGAAAAAGAAAATGAAGCTCAATTCAGTTCACTTTGCTCCAAAGCAAAGGATCGAGAAGAACATCATGCAGGAATAAGCTTCATGGCTATCCACAATGATGAGGAAAATTTGAAACTTGAAATTTCTAATATCAAAGAATTTTTAAAAGACTATATTCAGATTTCAAAACACTAAAAGCTAAACACAAGGAAACTAAAAGAAAACTTGAAAGAACAATTAATGAATACTCCAAATTAAAATAAGAAAACACATTGCTTAAACTGATCAAAATATCAATATAGAACTTGAGCAAATAAAGCAGAAAATCATGCTCTTAGAAGAACCTTAACTACTACCTTATTCAAACCTAAAACAAAGAAAGATATGAGAAACCAAACAAAGAAAAATCATAAAAGAAAATCAGAACCCAAACAAAATATGATTTGGTTTCCTCAAATAGTTGCTAAAGTAGTAAATGCAACTATATGTCCAGAAAATAGATTAGTAGCATCTAAAAAATAACGGTTGCCAAAGTATTCTGCTACTAACCCACCTAGACTTATTCCTAAATGGGTACTAAAAATTATAGCTTAATTTCATTGCTATAGGTGTATTTGAGAGTCACAAAAAATAGCAATTGATACATTGATAGGGTTGCTTAAGATAGATGATAGGAGAAAGGGAGCTATTCATAGAATTAAAAGCCAAAAATGGAGAAATAGTTACCTTTAGGGATAATAAAAAAGGTAGAGTGGTTGGAATTGGTAAAATTAGCCAACCTTCCTCTATTATAATTTTAAATTTTTTATTAGTAGAAGGATTGAAACACAATCTTTTAAGTGTAAGTCAATTCTATAATAATGGTTACAAAGTTATGTTTGAATCTCATACTTGTTCAATATTAGATAGTTCAAATTCAGTTGTAGTATCTGGAAAGAGATATGAAAATGTGTATTTGGTGGATTTATGTGATATTCAAGTCAAATGTCTTGTTGTTATTGAAAATGAACCCATGTTGTGGTATAGAAGACTAGGACATGCCAATAAGAATCTGATTGAAAAACTATATAATAAAGATCTAGTTGTTGGCCTACTAAAACTCAAATTTGACTATAAGTTGTGTAATGCTTCCATGAGAAGCAAGTAGGTAAAAAAATCATTCAAATCAAATAAAGAATTATACACAACCAAACCTCTTCAGTTGCTACATATGGATTTAGTTGGTCCAACAAGAACAAGAAGCCTTGGATGAAAACATTACGCATATGTCATTGTAGATTACTTTAGTAGAATTACTTGGGTAATGTTTCTAACATCCAAAGATGAAGCCTTTTCATTCCTTTAAGTATTTTTCAAATGTGTATAGAATGAACAAAGCTCTCATATAGTTGCCATAAGGAGTGATCATGGTTGAGAGTTCAAAAACCATAGATTCACTAATTTTTATGAAAATAATGGAATTCATTAAACTTTCTTTGCTCCATGAACACCTAAACAAAAAGGAGTAGCTAAAAGGAAAAAAAATCCTTACAAGAGATGGCAAGGATAATGTTGAGTGAATACAGTCATCCACAATATTTTTGGGCTGAAGCAATGAACATAGCATGTTATATTATTAACAGAATCTTTGTTATACTTAATAAAACTCCATTTGAATTATACTATGGCAAGAAACTAAATATTTTATATTTTCATGCTTTTGGTTGTAAAGGCTTTATTCTTAACAATGACAAAGAAAACTGAGGCAAATTTGAAAACAAATACGATGAAGGCATCTTCCTTGGTTATTCTATTGTTAGTAAAGCATTTAGAGCCTATAATCTAAAAAGTAAGACTGTTGAGGAATCTATTCATGTAAAATTTGATGAAAATACTAATTTCTCTAGTAGGACAAGTGATTTTGATGATGAGATAGGTGAACTAATAACTTTAGTTGAGAAAATGAAAATGCAAGACAAAGAAGGGGAACCCTCTTAATTAGAAACACAAATAGATGAAGAAGAAACAGACAATGGACCATCCATCGCTAAGGTAAACAATCAAGGTATTAATATTTTTCCCAAAGATTGGAGTTTTATGCATGATCACCCTAAAAGTCAAATAATTAGTGACCTATATGACAAAGTTAGAATTAGATCTTCTTACCACCAAGTATGTGATAATTTTGCTTTTATTTCTCAAATAGAACCAACTTGCATAGAATAGGCTTTAGAGGATGAAAACTAGATTTTAGCTATGCAAGAAGAATTAGTCCAATTCAAAAGCAATAATGTTTAGACTATTGTTCCAAGACCAAATCATCAATCTACAATAGGAACTAAATGGCTCTTTAGGAACAAATTAGATGAATCTAGATTTGTAGTAAGAAATAAAGTAAGATTAGTAGCAAAAGGATACTGTTAGGAGGAAGGCATTGATTTTGAAGAATCATATGCTCTTGTTGCAAGAATTGAAGCCATTAGAATGCTTCTTGCATTTTCATCTTTTATGAATTTCAAGTTATATCAGATGGATGTAAAGAGTGCATTCCTAAGTGGATTTATTAATGAAGAGGTCTATGTAGAACAACCACTTGGGTTTGAAGATTCTCATAATCCAGATCTTGTACTCAAACTTAAGAAAGCCCTCTATGGTTTAAAACAGGCTTCTAGAGCCTGGTACGAAAGGTTAAGCAAATTTCTTATTGAGAAAGGGTTTTCAAGAGGCAAAGTTGATACTAAACTCTTCATTAAGCATGCAACAAAAGATATTCTTATAGTTCAAGTATATGTTGATGACATAGTATTTGGGGCAACTAATGAAAATCTTTGCAAAGAATTTCCTAAGACAATATAGGGATAATTTGAAATGAGCTTGATGGGTGAACTCAACTTCTTCTTGGAACTGCAAATTAAGTAGATGAAAGAAGGAATCTTCATTCACCAAGTCAAATACACAAAAGAATTACTACAGGAATTCAACATTGAAGATGGAAAAAGGTATGGGATGCCAATGAACACTTAAATAAAAATGGACAAGGATGAAAAAGGTAAGTCTATATGTTAAAAACTTTATAGATGCATGATAGGATCTCTAGTTTATTTAACTGCTAGCAGACCTGACATAATGTTTAGTATATGTATGTGTGTTAAATTCCAATCAAAACCAAAAGAGTCACATATTATTATTGTAAAAATAATATTTAGATATCTTTTAGATACACCCAATCTAGGATTATGGTATCTAAAGGGCTCGAATTTTAATTTAATAGGTTACTCAGATACAGATTTTGCTAGATATAAAGCAGATAGAAAGAGTACCTCAAGATCTTGTCAATTTCTAGGAAGCATGATTATCTCATGGTTTTCTAAGAAACAAACATCAATTGCATTATCAACTGCTAAGGCTGAATATGTAGTAGCAGGTAGTTGTTATGCATAGATCCTATGGATGAAACAGCAATTAAAAGACTTTGGCCTTAATTTTTGTAATACACATATCAAATGTGACAACACTAGTGCTATAAATTTAACCTAGAATCCAGTTCTACGTTTCAAAACTAAATATATAGAAATCAGGCATCATTTTATTAGGGACCATGTTCAAAATCATAACATTAGCTTAGAATTTGTCCCAGCAGAAAATCATCTAGTAGATATCTCCACAAAACCATTACCAAAAGAAAGATTCAATATCATAAGAAGAGAATTAGACATTCCAGATCCAAGTGCATAAAATGCACAATTCATCAAACAAAGTATTCATAATAACATCTTTATTAAAAAAAAAATTAATCAATAAGAACATCTACTGCAGCTTCCAGCTCCTCAATATGTTGATCTGCCAATTCTTCTTCAAATTCTTCATGCCATCCATCACTTTCTCATATGTTACACATCCTTTTGTTAGAAGATGATTAGCATTACAGTTGGATCCTCCAACATAAAACGGTTCCTCTTTTAATTGTTTTATTTCCTCCTTAAGAAAATGAACTTGAATGGATTCCTTCAAGTGATCATTCTCTCTTTCATCCTGAACTTGATTTGTTTAAAACCTTCATGATGCCATGTTTATTTTCTGAAACTATGGTTATGCCTCTATCTATGCAACATGTAGAATCAAAAGTATATTAATACATATTTAATTACCTATCTTGGTAATGATAAATAAATAAACATGCATTAGTGGGTCAAAAGGACAATTAATGTGTACGCTAAAAACTGTAATCCATTTTATAATGTTTTAGAGTTAAGTCAGATTTTGGACTTTAGAGTCTCTGAAGCCCCAAAAGAAATTCTTCAAAGGCATAAACAAAAGCATCCGAAGATCAGCAAAGGCCTCCAAAGCAATGCTTCGGAATATCCGAAACCCCAAAGTAAATAATCTCCTCCAAAGGATCTCCTTCAAAATATCTAATGCCAAAACACTAGTGTTTTAGAAATCTTTTAAAAATAAATTAGAAATCATAAAGTTCATTTAAAACCTCTTCAAAAACCTAACCCTTGTTCTCCAAACTCTTGAAACTCCCATTTCAGAGAAGATGATCCATCTTCCTGCTTCTTTTAGATCTAAGTCTCATTTCTCTTCGTCCACCTTCCTGCCTTCTCCAACTTCACTCATAGAAATCCCATTTCCTTTCCAAAAACCTAGAACATTTTATCAAAATGGTGAGAACAAAAGGAGAAGAAAGCAAGAGAAAGGAAAGAGAAAATTGTCAATAGAAAAGAGCAACCAAGAAGGCAAGATGAGAAATTGATACATTGGAGGTAATTTTTTTGAATAGCTCTTTTGATTACTCTATATTTATAGAAAGATATGAGGATAAGAGGATAATAAAAGGAAAAATCTTCAATTTTAGAGCCTTTGGAATGGAATTCAAAGTATCCGAATAGTTGAAATACCAAGGCTAGGATGCCTATGTGAGTTACAGAAATAGTTTGTATCTGAGACTAGTAAGCTCAACACCAAAACAGAAAGATCATGGATAGAAGAAACATAAATTGAACTATCCCAAGAGAGTTCAAGGAATTGCTTCAATCTCTCTAAAGAAGAAGAAGAGATTGTATGACCTTCAAGAGTAATGCTATTCTAAGACTTAGCAAAAACTGAGATAGATGAAAAGGATAATTATTTGCATGCTAGTCACTTGAATTCAAATCTTAGGCTTTCTTATCTCATTGTTATGAACAATGTATATCCTAAAAGAGGAGTTGCAGGAGATATATTTGAAAAAGATGCCAGAATCATATGGGCATTAAAGAATAGAAGAAAATTAAATCTAGCCAGATTGATGATGGACCATATACACTTGATCAAGAGCACAACAAGGTTTCCTTTACCTTATGGCATGGCTCTAACCAAGCTAATCAAGGAAGCAGAAGTAGATGTCTTAAATGAGAATAAAGAGTTTCCAAGGAACACAAACAAATTGGATGAAAAAGCTCTAAAAAGAATGGGCTTTCAGCATGCTGATCTCTGAAAGACCAAGAAGAGCAACTCAGTTGAAAGGATTCAGACCTAATAAAAGTCTAGAAAGAGAAAGTGATACCATTTTTATAGAATAGGCTACTAAACAAAGACAAGAACTCTGTTTTCATGAAGAAGAAGAAAGATAAGAGTTCATCAATCCAATAGTAGAAGGAATAGAGAAATTCTCCAGCAAAGAGAAACCAGCAGAAGCTGAGAGAATAGAAGAACTTCCAAGAGAAAAACAAAAAATAGACATTGAAGATATTGTAGAAGAAATTTGAAGAGAAGATATACATGAAGATACAGCAGCAGTAGAAATACCTTCACTCACCCCCATCAGAACCCCTTCACCCATTAGACTCTCTCACACTGATCAACCATCCACCTCATCAATTCCCACTCCACAAGCTATCTTAAAGGACCTAGAGGATAGAATAACCATGATTAAACACTTTCTATCTACTCTAGCCCTTCAAATGAATAGAATAGATCGTACTCTTAGCACTATTATGCCTTCCATGATTCTTAGAGTTGATAAGATTGACTAGAGACTTGATTCTCTATAAGCTTTAGCAGAATCATCTAGAGGTCAAACCTATCATCCAGACTCTTCACCACCTCATCCTCATTTCTCTCCACCTCCAACTCATTTTTCTTCACCTCCACATCATGTCTCTCCACCCAGACCAAACTCTTCCATTACAGTGATGTCTACACCCTCAATATCTCCACATCCATCATCCCCCACAATTCCAGAGGTTAATCAATCTGTGGATCAACCTACCAACTCAACTTCCATCATTCCATACATTCCCATTCCACAAACACAAACTTCTCCTCCATCACCACCACCATTAGTTCCAACCATAGATGATAACACTCACACTTTCTTATATTATATTTGGTTTGCATCATGATAGACAAATCCCATGGATTTATTGATGGAATATTTCAGAGCAGGAATATTTTTTCTTGAAAGAATTGAGGAAATCCCACCAGAATGGGACCCCCCTATAAATCGTCCACCACAAAGTCCTCTATAAAAAAAGTTTTTGATGATAATCCTAATTTTCTTCTTCGTATATCTAATCCAATCAGAATGACAGACTATGACTTTGTAAGTAAAATAAAAATCAACTCTGAAGTTGCTAGGATGTTTCTCTCTTAATTAATTCATCTATCTCCTCAAGAATATCCATTTCCCAAACTTGAGGATCCTAACTTTTTGTATAGAATTCAATCTCTTCCGGATTCTCCTTTCATTCCAAAGAACCACAAAATTCATATCCTTAATAAAGAGTCAATTCTTCAAGATTACTCAAAGAAACTCCTTCAAATGCTTCCAATGTCAAAACCTTCAAGAAAAGAGTTTCCATCTCCATCAGGTCCTCATAAATTCTTTATTCTCACCAAGGAAAAACTCACTTTCTACAATAATGCCAAACTAGAGGCCATTGCTAATAATCTACCCCTCACATGTCCTCGAATGGATGATCAAGATAGAATAAGACAAATACAGTCTCCACCAGGGTGTCAACCTCTACCAACACCTTCTTCACCTACTTCAAAAGCCAAAACTCCCAAAAAACCACCTCCTTCCACTACCAAAACCAAAAAACTGCCTGCTGTCCCAAAACCAAAACCAACCCTAAAACCAAAATAAAAACCAATTCCTAAACCAAAACTATCACCTTCTTCATCTCAGCCATCCACCTCTAAACCAAAAAAGAAGCTTAGGATTCCACATCCCAAAGAGCACAAGAAGGCTCCTTTTAAGAGAATCACTATGTACCATCAGGAGTATCAAGCTCAGAAGAATGCCAACATAGAAAATCTCTTCAAAGGGCTTCCTGCAGTCTTTCCTGAATTGCTGGATTCAACATTTTGAGAGAGAATTGATTTTATCTATGATCATGACTGTGGACCCATTGCATACACACATGAACCTCTAATGGTAGTTCCAAAGAATCCATTTTTCATCCCTCCTCCATCAAAAAGGGCTAGAACATCCAAGCCCTCTCCCACACCATCTTCTGAACTTAAACCACTTCTTCCACCTTTTCAAGATGTCTTTCTCAAGACTTACCAGAGAAAACTGAAACCACCTAAATAGATCTGCTGCATTTTACATTTTTTCTTCTTTGATGTAATTTCTTTTGTATTTTCTCTAATGTATCTACATTATATTTGAAATTTTGAAAAGTTTAATATATATGCATTTTTTTCTTTCACATGATTATATAACTATTGATGATTGTTTTCACCTTTTTGATTATGACAAAAGGGGGAGAAAATGTGATATGTGATATAAACTAAAATGATATATGCAATGAAAATTTTTGTTACATGAAATTTGGCTAAAATAATGTGCATCAACTCAGGGGGTGCTGCACTAATTTAATCAATTGAAATTTTTCTGAAATATCTACAAAGTAAGTTTCTCTAAATTTATTTTTAGACAAGTTTTGAAAGGTATATCACTCATTGTTTTATCATCATCAAAAAGGGGGAGAATGTTGAACCATGTTAATTAGCTTAATTATGATGATGAACATTCTTAACCAAGTATATTTTGATGATGAGCAAAGATATGAGTGAAACATTAAGGTACTAACAATTTGTTCTCAAGTATGTTGCAGAAATATTAACTCACACTCAACTTCAGAATAACCTTTATGATGACAAAAGGAAGACACAAAGTACATGCTCTTTAAAATTTACGTATATAAATTTCACATATACTTAAATCAAGAAAACAGAAATTTTGAAGTGTTAAAGACATGCTTTGGAGCCAATAGAAGCAACTTTGGAATCATTTTAACATGTTTCGGAGCAAATTGGATTGCTTTGGAGACATTCAGACAAGCTTTGGAGATTTAAAAGTAAGCTTTGGAATAAATTAGTCGAGGCTTCGGATAAGTTTCTGAGTAAACACAACAAGTTTCAGAGCAAATTGGAAAGTGTCAGAGTCTTCATAGGCACGCTTCGGAGTAAAATGGAAAGCGTTGGAATTATTGTAATGCATTTCAGAGTCATTATAGATAAGCTTTGGACAAGTTTCAAAGTGTCATAGCATACTTCAGAGATGATTGCAAAGCTTTGGAGAAAAACACAAGACAAGCTTCGGAATCCTCACGGTAAGTTTTGGAACTATCACAAGCACACTATGGAAATTTTTTTTGGCTTCAAAAGTATTACAGCATACTTTAGAGATAATCAAGAAAGCTTTAGAATAGTCAAGTATGCTTTGAAGTAAACAAATATGCTTCAAAGAACTTGGAGTCATGTTTCAAAGTGAATTCAAGTATACTTTGGAGTAAACAGACATGCTTCGGAGATGTTCAACAAAGTTTTGGATTACGCTTCTAAAAGCATTAAAAGTTAAGAAAATTCAAACTTCTCTCTGCAAAGAACTATCGCAACTAAGAAGGATTATAATCACTTTGGAGAATCTAAAGAAAATAAATTAGATTATTCAAAATCAGTCAAGACACTATTTATTCACTTGTCTCTTCAGAGTATCTGAAGAAACAATGTCAGAGCATTTGATATAAAAGTAAACATTTGGAAAGTTAGCGATAAAGTTGCAAACTAATACCAGATTGTAGCAAAGTCAGATATTAGCCAAAAGATAAGGTAAAGAAAAATATTTTTGAACGTTTGAATGTCTGCCAAAGTCAGCAACAAAAAAATCTCTCTCAACCTATAAAAGAGAGATTCAGAAGCAAAAGAAAATAACTAATTGAATATCATTCGAACATCGCTGGTTACACAAAGAGCATTTAAAATCTTTATTCAAAAGTTCAAGCAGAGTGCTTAGTGTTTATGCATTGAGATAAGCAAGTAGGGAAACTGTTGAAAGGATATAAGTTTATTGGTGAGCTTTGGAAAACCAACAAGTTGTGAAAGTTTCTGGTTAGCTTGGAAAATTAGTAAGTTGGTTGGTGAGCTTGTTGTAAAACCAACATGTAATCAATCAAGTTAATCAAGGTATTAGTGCAACCTAAGATCAGTAAAGGAGAATGACTCAGAGAAGTGGAGTAGGAACCCAAAAAGGGCTGAACTACTATAAAAATCTTGTGCCGTGTATTATGCAATCTATTTTACTTACTCATTCAGCACTTTAATTATTTGTTTTAGCCAAAAGCTTTAAAAGCTCAATTCAGCATCCCCCACTCTTGAGCTACCATTGTATATGGGACCAACAAGTTTGTTTGGTGCTTCATTGTATTCTTCTGAAGTTAATCCCAAATGAATTCTATCTTTGGCTTATGTCTGTCAGACAAAGTTTCTTCTTTTCATATTGCATTTGTCTGAAGTTAATTTTGGATGAATTATTATAACAAGGATGATGTTAGATAGACTTGGATTTGGACAAACTTAAAGACTTCTCTTGGTCGAATGAAGTTGGACGAAGTCCTTTGCTCTACTTTTGTCCGAGGTTAATTTCAGACAATGTTTAGATTACGAATGGACGAGTTCTCGATGAGATTCAACTTCTTTTGCTCTGCTTTGTCCGAGACATCAATATTGTATTTTGGACAAATTATGGATAGCCTCTTATGAGACATACGAAGAGTCTACTTCTTCATTTTTAACTTAAGCTATGCATTTGTCCAAAGCGTTTGTGTATTCGGTTAAACAAATTGAGGTCTTAGAGCATGATCTCATTCTTCTATTTTTCTTCTGAATTCTTATGCATCCTTGTCTATAGATTCTATCTTTTTGCAATCTTTTTCTACATACTAAACACTTGAAAAATATTCATTAGTACTTAACTTAATAAAATTTATTTGTCACCAAAACTGTGCATCCACACTATCATAGATGACATCATCTTTGGTTCTACCAATGAGAAGTACTACAAGGACTTTTAAAATCTAATAAAAAGTGAATTTTAAATGAGCATGATGGGTGAACTAACATTCTTTCTGGATGTACAGATAAAACAAACAGTAGATAGTATTTTCATTTCTCAAACTCAATACATCAAGAAATGTTGAAAAAGTTTAAAATGAAAAACTTAAAATGCATACTTACCCCTATGACTTTAAGCATCAAACTGGATAAGGATAAAATTAGTAAGAGTGTTGATCAAAGGTTATATAGGATTATGATTGGTTCTTTGTTACATTTGATTGCCAATAGGCCTAACATTCTATTTAGCATGTCCATGTGTGCTCAATTTCAATCAAATCCAAAGGAGTCACATTATTCTACTATTAAATGCACTTTTAAATATCTTATGGAAATATCATAATTGGGATTGTGCTACCCTAGGGTTTCATCATTTGAATTAGTTTGTTAAATGCTTTTTTAAATATCTTATGGAAATATCCTAATTGGGATTGTGCTACCCTAGAGTTTCATCATTTGAATTAGTTGGATACTATGATGCTGACTATGCAAAAACTAAGGTAGACGAAAAAAAGCACTGTGGTGCCCTA
>JAYJMB010032135.1:0-33935 GCA_036873735.1 Pouteria campechiana
GAATGAAACATAAATGAAATCAATTCTCTAGGATTTCCATATATTGATTTATTCTACTCAATGTTATTTTGTTTAGTTGTAAGTTAAAATTATTTCTATTTGGTCATCTAAATAAAGTTAGAATTATCTATAACAATAGCTAATGAAAGGTTGAAATGTACAGTCCCTATGGATACAACACTCACACATCACTACACTATAAAACTTGATGCCATACACTTGCGGTTAAATTTGCAGCAAACAAAAGCTCAAGCACAATTCAATTTGCTCAGTGTAGATGATATATTGATAGTTCTTGCTCAAGACACATGACAAGGGAGAAGGAGCTATTAACAGAGTTAAAAACTAAAAATGGAGGAACAATTACCTTTGTAGATAATGGAAAAGGTAAAAAGGTTGGGATTGGTAAGATTAGCCAACCTTCCTCTATTATTATTTCGAATGTCCTGCTAGTAAAAGGATTAAAACACAATCTTCTAAGTGTTAGTTAATTTTATGATAATGGTAATAAGGTTGTGTTTGAATCACATATATGTTCTGAGATAGATAGTTCAAATTCAGTTGCAGTACTTGGTAAAAGATGTGGAAATGTGTATTTATTAGAATTAGGTGATATCTACATCAAATGTCTAAGACTAGAACATGCCAACAAGTTTATAATTGAAAACTATACAATAAAGATCTTATTGTTGGCTTACCTAAACTAAAATTTGACCAAAATGAGTTGTGTGATGCTTGCTTAAAAGGAAAGTGAGTTAGAGAATCATTCAAATCTAACAAAGAAGTATACACAACTAAGCAACTTCAATTGCTACACACGGATCTTGTTGGACCAACAAGAACTAGAAGGCTTAGAGGAAAACATTATGTATATGTCATTGTAGATGACTACGATAGATTCACCTGGATAATGTTTCTCACTTTCAAAAATGAGACTTTTTCATTCTTTGAAACATTTACCAAGTGTGTACAGAATGAACAAGATTCTCATATAGTAGCTATAAGAAGTGATCATGTTAGAGAATTTGAAAATTAGAAATTCATTGCTTTTTGTGAAAGCAATGGAATTTTGTACACACTCTCTGCACCAAGAACATCTTAGCAAAATGGAGAAGCTGAAAGGAAAAACTGATCCTTGCAAGAGATGACAAGGATAATGTTGAGTGAATATGACTTACCTCAATTTGGACCAAAGCAATGAATATTGCATGCTACATTATTAACAAAATCTTTGCCAGATCGATACTCAATAAAACTCCATTTGGATTATATTATAGTAGAAAATCAAATATTTCTCATTTCCACACTTTTGTTTGTAAATGTTTCATTCTTAAGAATGTGAAGGAAAACCTTAGCAACTTTGATAGCAAATTTGATGAAGGCATTTTTCTTGGTTATTCCATTATTAGCAAGGCATTTAGAGTCCATAATTTGAAGAATAAAATTATAGAGGAATCCATTCATGTAAAATTCGATGAAAGTACTAACCTCTCTAGAATGATAGTGATTTTGATGATGAGATAGGAGAACTCATAATATCTGTGGAGAAAATAAATTTACAAGATAAAGACAAAGATTCTTCATAATTAAAAACACAGATGGATGAAGAAGAAAAAGATGATGAACCATCCATCAATGAGGTAATTAATGAAGGTAACATTTCCTTTCCTAAAGATTGGAGATTCATGTATGACCATCCTAAAAACTAAATAATTCATAATATTTATGATGGAGTAAGAACTTGACCTTTATATCGGCAAATATGTGATAATTTTGCTTTCATTTCTTAATTAGAGCCAACTTGTAAAGATCAAGCTTTAGAAGATGAAAACTAGATTATAGCTACGCAAGAAGAATTGCACCAATTCAAATGTAATGATGTATGGATGCTTATTCCAAGGCCTAACTATCAATCTATTATAGGAATTAAGTGGGTCTTCAGGAACAAATTAGATATATCTGGTATAATGGTAAGAAATAAAGCAAGATTAGTAGCAAAAGGGTACTATCAAGAGGAATGAATAGACTTTGAAGAATCATATACTCCTATTCCCAGAATTAAAGCTATTAGAATGTTGCTAGTTTTGCATCTTTCATGAATTTCAAGCTTTACCAAATAGATGTCAAAAGTGTATTTTTGAATGATTTCATTAATGAAGAGGTTTATGTAGAACAACCTCCTAGGTTTGAAGATCCTTATGATCCAAACCATGTTTTCAAACTTAAGAAAGTTCTTTATGGATTAAAATAAGCTCCTAGAGAATGGTATGAGAAACTAAGTAAATTCTTAATAGAAAAAGGATTTACTAGAGGTAAACTAGATACCACACTCTTCCTTAAGCATAACAAAAAGAATATACTGATTATTTAAATCTATGTAGATGATATTATATTTGGTGATATTAATGATAAATTAGGTCAAGATTTTTCTAAAGCCATGCATGGAGAATTTGAGTTGAGTTTAATAGGTGAGATGAACTTCTTCCTAAAACTTCAAATAAAATAGATGAAGGAAGGAATCTTTATTCATCAAGCAAAATATACTAAAGATGTACTCAAGAAATTTGATATAGAAGAAAGAAAGCCACTAGGCACACTAATGAGCATATCCATTAAAATGGATAAGGATGAAAAAGGTAAATCTATCTGTCAAAAACTCTATAGAAGTACGATAGGATCCCTTTTATACTTAACTGCAAGTAGACCAGATATTATGTTCAGTGTTTGCATGTGTGTACTCTTCCAGTCAGATCCTAAAGAATCATATCTAGTTGCTGTTAAGAGAATCTTTAGATAATATTCAGGCACTCTAAACCTTGGTTTATGGTATCCAAAAGGTTCAAACTTTGAATTACTTAGGCACTCTGATTTAGATTTTGCAGGATATTAAGTAGATAGGAAGAGTACTTTAGGATCTTGTCAGTTTCTTCAAAGCATGATCATATCATGATTCTCCACAAAATAAACATCTATTGCTCTATCAACTATTGAGGCTGAATATGTGGCTGCAGGTAGTTGTTGTGTATAGATTTTATAGATGAAATAACAATTGAATGACTTTGGTTTAAAATATGTTGATACATCCATTAGATGTGATAATACCAATGCAATAAATCTAACAAAGAATCCAGTATTGCATTCTAGAACCAAACACATAGAGGTCAAACATTACTTTATTAGAGATCATGTACAAAATCATGATATTTGTTTAGAAAATCTACCAATTAAAAATCAGTTAGCTGACATTTTTACAAAACTACTTCCAGAGGATAGATTTTGTAAATTTAGAAGAGAACTTGGTATACTAGATCCATGTGCAAAAACATATATTACATAACTTAATTATTTTACAATGTTAATGGTCACATGATAATGATTATGATGCCTAAGATCATTCATGAATGTTAAATTTCCAACATTTAGAATGCTTTAGAAGTAATTTAGAAACTCTGATAGAGTTTCATAATAGTTTTTTACAATTAAATAATCTCTCTAAAACATCATCAGAAGTTCTAAAACACCTCCTCAGAACTGACCCATGGGCTTAATTGCCACAGAATCTCTTATTTCCAAAGCCCTTTTGCGCATACTGAAGCACAAAAGTTTTGACAATCCTTCTTAATGACATTAGAATCTCTGAAACCATATATCAGAGACTCTGATTCTTACAAAACCCTAGCATAAAAAATTATACACATTCATTTCCAATCTTTGAGCCCCTCTTTAGAAATGGCAATTCAAATTCCTACATTATCCACATACTCTCTCTTCCAAAATGTCCTCATTTTACTTCATCTTTAGAGATCTCTCATACCTAGAATCTCCAAAAACCCCTCTCTTTCAAAACCCTAAGCCAAAAATCCTTCATCTACTGCAAATGGCTAGGACAAAGAGGGCAAGCAAACAAGCAGAAATCTAATCTATAGATTCTGAGATAAGAAGAAGAAAAAGTTCAACAAAAGAAACTCCAAGGAAGAAAAGGAGAATAGAAGATTACATCTTAAAGGTAATCTTCAATAATAAAAAATCTGATTACTATAAATATGTTGAAAGATTTGATAATAGAAAAGTTTTGAAAGGAAGAGTCTGATTTTGAAGCAGTTGGAGAAAATGGCTTGCATTTAGAAGTGACCAATTAGATTAAGTTCCAAGGCTAGAAAAATTTTATAAGCTATAAGGATAAATGTTACAATAGAATGGTTCATGCCCTAATTACCAATTTCAACTACAATACTAGAAAATTATGGATTTTAGAGAAATTGATCTATCTCCAAATAGCATAAGAAATGCATTCAACATTCCTAAGATAAAAGAGCAAGAGATTGAATGGTCAACAGATAGAAGATGGAGAAGAGTTCATGTCAAGAGAATAATAAATAGAGATACATTGAAGAGAATAGGCTTCAAATCAATTCCACAAGGCTGGATATCTCAAAAGCTAAGAAAAGAAAAACAAATAAAAAGATCAATAATTGAAGAAGAAAAAAGAGATAGGTAAGAGACTGTGGAAGAACCAACAAACATAGGAGAAGAAGCCATATAAAAAAATGAAGAAAAGACAAACAAGAAGATAAAGAGGAAAGTATAGAGCAACAATACCATCCAGACCAACCCAAACTCAATAACATTCATCTATACCCCAATCTCATCAACCCATCTTCTAAATTCCGCAAAACATAGAATCCATTGTCCACCTTCTACACATTCAAACTAGACTAACCAATCTTGAAAACCATAACACAACTCTTTACCTAAAACTAGACTCGACTTGGGAATCATAGTATCAAAAATTTGATGCATTGAATGCTTAAATTGAATCTATCAAAACTGAACATAAAACCAAACAATCCTCCTCCTCTCAAGCATTCTCTCATCAACCACTTCACAAAACTCCCTCACCTATTCATTTCCCCACACAATCACCATTTATTCACACCACCATTCACTTTCTACCATCAACATTCTTCCTTTAGAGAACATAATCTCTAAAAGGAAAACTCCTCACTCCCTTTTGTCTACATCACCAAGATTCCCCACTTGACATCCATCTCCTATAGTTCCAGAAGTCATCCAGCCCTCTTCAGTCTTTCCTAAATTTCTACCCTTTAAGTCATGACACATTCTTACAGAAAATTATCTTTCTAATCCCTATAGAACCCTAATTAGGTATCAAAGACCCTTTTCTAGGATATATTTTATTCCACCAGGACAACTAAAATATCTCGATTGGTCTGATTCTTAGGATTCATAGCACATTCTAACTAGCTATGATGGATTTCACCCAAAAATTATTAGGATTAAGAACATTAGAAACCTAAAGCCTCCTACAAAGAAAGTAGAAGACAACTCTGACCTTCTTATGAGAATCTTTCATCTAATCAAAATGACATATTTTGAATTCAAAGTTCAATCAAAAATCAATATCGTCATTTCTAATTTTTTTCTATTCCACAATCTCATTATCTCTCCTAAAGAACTGCCATTTTCACAAATCACTAATTCTATTACCCTTTCTAGAATCCAATTTATCCCTGATGCTCCTCTCACTCCCATAGTCCATGACATTAAAATTCCTTAATTAGAATTATTTCAAGATGCATATACTGAAAAACTTCTTCAATTGCTTCCAGCATCAAGGCCTACTTGAAATTCATTTCCATCTCCCTCAAGAACTCACAATCACATTTTGATAACTGAGGAAGAAATGTCATTTTTCTCATAAGCTAATCTATAAGCTATTTCTGATAACCTTCTTCTTTCTTATCCATAGCTTACTGATTCATTTATCCAACAAAAAATTTGGGTGTGTTTTTCCAAACCAACCCCCCACCAAAACCAACTTCACCCTCTCCAAAAACATCAAGAAAAACACCTTTTCTTCCCAAACCTCCATCGGTTCAATCTAAACCAAAAGGGAAACCCAAAATTCCACCTCCAAAATTTCATAAAAAAGCTCCCCTTCCTCACATTACTTTGCGTTATGAAGAATACATGGCCAGGATGAATGCTAATATTAAAGCCATTCTAAAGAAACAACCTGTCCTTTTTCCTAAACTACTAGATGCCACCAATAAAGACCATATAAATCTCATTTATGTTTCAACATATAATTGTCCCTTCCTAACTCATGAACTACCCACTACAATTCCCAAAGATCCCACTTTCATTCCTCCTTCTCCCAGAATTAAACAATATGTGTCCAAACCACCTAGATCCTCTTCCAAACTACCCAGTTAATATCCCACAACAACCATTCTTCCTCCTTTTGAATGCACCAACTTTTTTCCAAAAACCTACTTTAGAAAGCCAAAAACCTAATCTACTGATATTTTATCTCACATCTTTCTTTTTTGGCTATCTTTATGTTATTTCTTTTTACTATGCTTCATCTACACTTTCTGTGATTTTTCTGCAGTTGCTATTATAATGCAATTTTTTTCTTATTCTCTTTCACCCTCTAGTTGAATTTTACATTCTAGTCCTTTTAATTATGACAAAAAGGGGTAGAGAAATATGAGAAATCTTAGAGTAACTAAGCATAGTGATAACTAAGTGAATACATTCAAAGGGAGCTTACCCCATGTAGGGGGAGCCCCACTAAGTCAGTAGAAGCATATTGCATATTCTATATATTTTTATAAAATATTTATCACTCAAATGTTTTATCATCATTAAAAAGGGGGAGAATATTAAGTCTAACCCCCTTACTAAGCTTCATTTTGATGATGGATGAGATTAAATAACTTAGTTTTGATGATGAACAAACAAATGAGTAAAGAATTAAGGTACAAATAAGTCACTTTCCAAGTGATGCAGTGTTTATATAACAAGATAGATTATGAAAAGTAATAAACAATGTTAATTGTAAGATTATTATATTAACCCTTCAAAAGAAGATAATCTAAAAGGAATGCTCAAATAAAAATTACTTAGAAGTCTCTCAAAAGCATGTCAGAATCTTTTCAGAGATATGATGTGAAGCTTGGAAGTTCAAAAGTATTCAAGAACCACTTTAGAACCTCTTCAGAAGCATGTTAGAATTCCTTTAGAGATAAGATGTAAAGCTCAGAAGTGTTCAGAAGTAATCAGATGAACTTTAGAACCCCTTTAGAGATAATTCAGAACCTCTTTAGATTCAAGATGTAAGCATCAGAACTAACTATCACACTTCAGAGGTTGTGTAGAAGTATTCCCAAATTGTACAAATATGTCAGAAGTTAAACATTCTACTTCAATGGAATTTTCTACATTCAGAAGTTCTTCAGAAGAACCTCAGAAATGCTTCCAAGTCTTTGAAACATTTTTGAAGACTGATAATGTAATGCAAAATTAGTCCAGAAGAAGTTTTTAAACTCAGAACCTCATCAGAAGATCTTCAAAAATAATATAAAAGGCCATCAGAAGTAAATTCAAAAAGACAAGAACATCAAATGTTGAATTCAACCCTCATAATTAACTTAGAAGAAGTATCTATTTGGATTATTGTGTGATTTTGATGACAAAAAAAACCTAAGACTTAATTTATGCCAATAATACTTTTAGTATAGGAAGCTTGAAACATAAAAAGATATGCTTGAAATATGTGCACTTTATTAGGATATGATTTACGCAAGCATATATATCTTGATATAAGTCTAAATATATTTTTGAATAAATGAGTGCTTAGATGAGTTTATAAAAATAAATCATGATTAAAATTATATATCAATGCTTTACAACTTATATAAAATTTATATGGATAATAGTATTATGATTTATAATGAAAAATGTTAAGTTAATAATGTGACAAAAATGCAGAATTTCATAGTTCAGTTGTGCTGCTTAAGTAATTTTGCTATAGTGAATGTTGCAATCCTACTATAATATCAGAAAAAATGGAAGACAAAGATAAAGCTAGATACGAAGTAATTGCTATAGTAAAATGCTTCAGTGTCAGATGAAGTGGAAGACGAAGCTAAAAATGAAATGTCGTCAAAGACAAAACAAAAGATGAAGTAGCTACTATAGTAAAATGCTATAATAACCTGCAACAGTACCTATGAACAAAGCTAAAGATGAATAAATAGACAAATTACTATAGTAATTTGCTACAAGAACTTATTATAGTGAAAATTCACTAATTTCAAATATCAAAAATTTAATTTTCTATAGCAACTGTATCTTGCAACAATATTCTTCTAAGTGGTCCACAACCTTTCTGTATTGTAAAAACAGATAATCCATTGAAGGAGAATGAAATGCTTGAGGGTTTTAAGTGCTAAACAAGAATAAAACACCAAGAATTAATTCAAATTTTCAAGTGTAGAACTGCAGATATTTGTTCTAACCATCTACCACATTTTAGAAAGTTTGAGTTATAGAGATTTCAAAATATGCTCAAAGATGCCAATCTGAATACTCTATTTGAAATCTCATACTATCTAAAAAAATAATGAAAAGGCAATGGATGGAAGAAGAAGTTTAGAGAGTAAAACACATTTCTCTGAAAATAAAGAAGTCCAAATTCATATTGAATCAACTATGGACAAAGTAGGAGATGAAGAGACTTCGTCCAACTAGAAAGAGACTTTGTCTAATATTAACTTTAGATAAATGCAATGAAGCACTAGACAAAGTGAGCGACTGAGTTTGTCTTCATTTATTGTCTTCTTTTCGAAATTGTGAATCAAGTCAGAGCTGTAGCATCTTCTCATCTGTCAGTTGCCTAAACTAGCTATTCACCTTCTTCAATGTCAAGGTTAACACTGTAGAATGGCTCTAAGTAGATGGAAATTAATTAGAAGATGATGTTTTCAAAGGGATATTATTAGAATGATCTTCTACATTTACTCTTGCTCATATACTTTATTTCTGAATTCAATGAAGATCATTTTCCTCCAATGGTCAAGTTTTCAAGAGAGCTATTTAAGGAGAAGAGGTGAGACGATTAGAAGGTGGTAAAAGACTATTTTATCAAGAGCTTAAATCTTTTGCAAAAGCTTCCACCCAAGGCCAAGAACTTCAACTTCTAAATATATATTCAAGAGCTTTAATCATCTAAATCTTCAAGCCCTTCTTATTCACACATTAAGAGGAGCTTTTGCAACAAAAAGAGCCACAAAAATCCTTAAGCCTTCCCTTGTGCTTTCATTGAGATTTTTGTAAAAATGTGCTTAAACTACTTTATTCATTTCTTTGTAAATGCCTTAAGCTAATAGTGTGGATCATACTCAAGAAGGGCTATGACTGTCTATTGAGACAAGAGTCATTAGTTTACACCCCTTAGAGCTAGAACCTAAAAGAGTGTTGGGAACAATTGTTTATCCCCCGTAGGGTTGGAATCTAGAAGATTATTAGGAGCATTATTGTATTTCTATTATAAAGGATATAATGGAACCCAAGGCACAAGGAGAATGTGCTCTTGGAAGAGTGGACGTAAGGATGGGGTTCCCGAACCACTATAAAAATTATATTGTTTGTGTTTGTTTCATTTTGTTTACACCTTATAGCATGTAAGTATGAAAAAGGGAATATTAGTTAAATAGGGGATAAGCAAGAAATTTTCATAAACCCAATTCAACCCTCCCCCATTGGGTTAAGCCACCCTACGGGACCAAATAGTATCTATGCAGAATCTTGTTTGAAGCAATTCATAATGTTGACATTGTACTCAAAAGATCTTCAGAAGTAACTCAAAAGCTTTTTCAGATGCATCTTCAAAAAGACAAGACTCAAGAAATATATCAGAAGCAAAATTCAAGCTTCAGAGATACTTCAAAAGTTTCTCAGAAGCTCTTAAAAAGTCCAAAATATGACCATTGATAGTAAGATCAACCTTCCAAAAATCTGAGAGTATACAACCAAGAAAAATACTTATCTTAGAAGTTCTGAAGAACTACTTTAGATACTTTGATAAGTGGTGGATTGAACATCAAAAGTTCTGAAGACTTATTTAAGAAGTTCTAAAGCTAGACAGAATACAAAAAGTCATACCAAATCTGCCAAACATTTGAAAAAGGTGCTAAAGGTTGCAATGACTAAATTTTCTCTCAAAGCCTATAAAAGGATGACTAAAGCAACACACAAAACAACTTAAAAACATAGAAAATCATCTAACTTAAGAATTCAAAAAGGGCATTCAAGATCTTCCATCATTCAACTCCAACTACTACAACACTGCCAAAGCATTCAAAGCCAAATCTGCACCATCTTCAAAGGAGTTTGATAAATCTGATCTTTTGCATATTTTATTCATTTATTTAAGCTTTAATTTTCATACAAATTTGCCTAAGTAAGAGGTATTGGTTCAATTAGGATGGTTATACCCAAGAGGTGAGGGGTGAATTGGCTATATAAAAATTTATCATTTAACCCCTATTCAAATATTTTCCTCTTTTTGTGATTGTGTGTGGTGGATTGTACGATAAATAATAAAAGCAGTAAAGTGCATGAAGAATAAAATAAATAAGCAAACACACACACAAACAACACAATTTTTATAGTGGTTTAAGAACCCTGTTCCTACATCCACTCTTCCAAGAGCATAAAATCATTGTGCCTTGGGTTCCACTATATACCATATAATGAAAATACAAAAGTGCTCTTAGAACTCTTCTAGATTCCAACTCCAGGGGGCATAAACAGTGTTCCCAACACTCTTCTAGTTTAATGAGCTCACCAAGAAACTCACTGGTTTTGAAGATCACTAGCAAACTTGATGGTTTTCTAGAGATCACCACTAACTCTTTAGTTTTTAGATTAACTAGAAAACTAATACACTTTTATAAAGTGTTACAATAAAGCAGGTGGAAGATAAGATTTTTTACAACTTTAATAACATATAAAGATCTTTCTAAAATATAAATTAATAGCCATGAGGATATGCAGATTTAAGCTCATAAAAAATAGATAATGGTTTAAGCTTTTTGCCATGGGCTAAATGATTTACATAAGATTAAGCTCACTTATAAGATATTCCTTCACTCTTTTGAATTGTTCCACCTTTTCTCCTTAAATAACTTCTTCAAAATTTTGACTGTTGGAGACGATGGGTTTCATTGAATGCAGGAACAAGAGAAACATTGAATGAATAAGATCATTGAGATTTCTACCATTGAAGTCTAGGCCTTTTCAGATTTGTCTCTAGCTGTTGCATTGTCATTCTTTTATAGAGAGGAGAATAAGCTATTGCAAAAATGCCTTTCCTCATTTTAACTTGACACAGCTTGAAAGCTTATAGTGCAACTTGTTGCCTGAAATGGTGACTGAGACAAGTCTACATTCTGAAAGCATGGATGTAGATGTCATTTAGATATAAGTCACATGAATCAATTTTTCTTAGACAAGTCACAACCTCTGTTAGTGTGCATTTGTCTGTCATAAGTTGCAAATGAATTCTTGCATTAGTTTTTCTGTTAATCAATACTTCATGAGTGGAATTTTGTCTATTGTAAATAGCAGACGAACTCTGGATGGCACAGATGAAGTCGAACAGATCAATAGAAAAACTATGATTTGTCTACAGGAATTACTCCAAGAGATTTTATCTATTAATCGATCCTTCATGAATGTCCTTTGCCTGTTGTAAACAACAGATGAACTCTAGGTGCCATAGATGGAGTTGAACTGGATGATTGATAAACTCTCCTTTGTCTTCATGAATAGAAAAAGTGTGATATTTTTCTTTTGTTCCACATTTATTTGTTGGAGGTAGAAGACAAATTATGCTTTATCTTGCTTGAAAAGTGTAATATTCATCTAATGTAAGTAATAGACAAACTTCTAATTTACTTTGTCTTAGATGAATTACTCTACACTTCATCAATAGTTTGTCTATATTAAGTTGTAGATGAATATGCCTTTTATCTATTGAAGTACATTGGTTCAACCACCCATTTTATCTGTGCAGCTTCATTTATCCTCACAATACAGTTTCTACTTCATCTTCCATTTTGTCTGTTGCTTTGTCTGAAGTAAGTAATAGATGAAATTAATCCACAAATGAAGTTGAATTCTTTACTTAGTCTACTTTCTTCGAGCAAGAGATGGAGTAGGTTTGTTCAACTTCTTATTTTCTTCATTCTTGATTTGTCTGTCTTGGCTTAGCTGAAATTGCATTCCTTTGTCTGTTCATCTTGCCTTTTTATCCTTAGACGAATCTATTTTTTAACTTTGTTGGTCAGATAAAGTTTTCTTCAGTTTGTGCATGATTATCTGTGTGGTTGTTCTTTCTTTCTTCATTTATCTAAGTGCTTGATGAGATTACTTCTTCTTATTTTGTCTCAAACAAATTTTATTTGGTCGGTGTAAATAGTTTGAATTTCTCAAACAACTTTATGCTCTTTGACCATGGCTTTGTCTTCAACTACTTTTATCTTGCATTTGTCCATGGAAATTTTCTCTTTGAGGTTAACAAACAAGGCAAGCTCATCAACTGCTTCTGTCCTTGTTTTCTTCCATTGCATTTATCCTTGGAAGTTTCAATTAGATAGTGCAACCTTTCTTGTTGCTTGTCTTCAAAGCTTCTGCTTTCCTCTTTTCCTTTTTTTTCTTTCACTTCCTTCAGTATTTTGATCCTTTCTTTTAGTACATGGTAGATAGTTGTGGCAGTTTGTTGCACACAATTTTGATCCTACTCTTAAAAGTTTTCTGCACTTGCTACATTATTACGTTTCAGATTCATTATCAGAATGTATTTTATCCTCATGTGATTTTAACATGTATAGAGCAAGGATAATATACATCTCTATTTAAGTACATAATATGAAAGCTTAATAAAGTATGGTGCAAATTATGATTCAACAAATTTATGCATTAAGAACAATTAAGATTAAGTGCATATAAAGGAAAGGATGTATGCTTACATAATTAAACCTTTATGAATATGTATTGGTTAACATTTAGTAAATCATGATTATGCATATGTTTGTTAGAGATTTAAGCATACATACTTATTTTCTTAATGCAAGTAGTAATCTTGACAATAAGCATTAATCTGTACATTTTCATTTAAAAAGCCACTGAGTTAGTTGGTAAGCTCTGAAAACTAATAGTTTGTAAAAGTTTCTAGTTAGCTTGGAAAACTAGTAGGTTTGTTGGTAAGCTTGGAAATGAATGTGTATAAGTTTATTAGTCAGCTTGGAAACCAATGTGTAAAAGTTTTTAGTAAGCTTTGAAAACAAGTAAGTTAGTTGGTAAGCTTGGAAACCAATGTGTAAAAGTTTCTAGTGAGCTTGAAAAACCAATAAGTTGTTAGTGAGCTCATAAAACCAATAAGTGTTTAGTGGAACCTAAGATCAATTGAGTATTAGTCCTAAAGATTAGGCAAAAAGCCAAGAGGGGAGGGGTGAATTGGATACTTAAAAAATTATTGCTCAACCCCTTTAAAATTAATTGTCCTTCTAGCAATCAATCACTCAATAAACTAAAGCTCAAGTAAATAAGACACAAGGATTTTTATAGTGGTTCAAGTAAACACTCTACTCCACTCTTCCAAGAACACTCTCCTCTTAGTGTCATGAGTTTTACTATTCCCAATAGTAGAAATACAATAGTGCTCCCAGCACTCTTCTTGATTCTAGCTCTAAGGGGCATAAATACATTGCTCCCAGTATTCTTCTAGATTCTAGCTTTAGAGGGCATATTAATAATGTTCCCAATACTCTTTTAGATTTTAGCTCTGGGGGCATGAATAAATAGTTCTTGTCTACACTTAGACAATCGTAGCTCTTCTTGAGTCTAGTCTCAACCATTAGCTCAAGGAATTTACAAAAAATGAATATCAAAAGTTAAAGCACAGGTATTTCTCCGTAAGCAGAGGGGAAGAAATCTAAATATTGAATGTAGAAGTAAATGATCTTCCCAAAGGTTGGTTTAGATCCTTTAAAGAGAGTTCAAGAAGGTTTGAATGCAAGGCTCTTAATTCATGAAAGATAGCAAAAGGTTGTGGCTCAAATCAGTAATGCTCTGAAGAGGATTCTGAATAACTTAATTCTTAGATTTTTTCTTGTATTCAAACAATGCTTAATTTATTGATGCTTTGAATTCTAATCATTAGTGGTAGGTGAGCTCCATTAATGATAGAATACCATTCTAATTAGTGTATCAAAATTCTCTAACTTCTACTTAATCCTTGTCTATTGAAATGCCTACAGCGTTGACCTTAGAGAAGATGATTTTTAGTTTCTTAATAAGCTTTGGTTGAGGTATTGTTGTAATGGCTGACTATTTCATGAATATAGAAAGGGTGATATTAATTTTGAAAGAAGACCAATGATTTGGCTTGACCATTGCTTATCTTTTACTTATGACAGATGAAGTATCTGTCCAACTATTTATAAGACAAAGCTCCTTTATCTTTTGGTTTGTGTTTCATAAGTAGCAGATGAATCATCATTTCCAGTGCTTTGTTTGTTGAACTGTAGAGGCACGAATGACTTATTTCTTAAGCACTTTTGTCTATTGAGCTATCTGTTGTAAGTGCTAGACAGATTGTTGGAGCTTAGATGGATTTTCTTTATTACTTCATCTAATAGGTTGTCTATTGTAAGTGCTAGACAGATTAAGCATTGAGGGGCAAATAAATTTTTTTCATAGCTTCATCTGTTAGATTGTCGGTTGTAGATAATAGATGAGTTTAGTTGAATAAACAAATGCCATTGCTCCACTAGATGAACTTTTTACTCTGTCATATGACCTTCACTTCTCCATTTTGTCTATTCATAGCAGACAATCATTGGCTCACTTATGATATATAAAGTCTTTTGCTCTACCATACGACCTTTACTTCTCTACTTTGTCTGTTTATAACAGACAATCATTAGCTTTCTTATGATAAAAAAAGTTTTAGCTCTACCGTATGACCTTTTACTGCTCCTGCTAGAAGATCTTACTTCTTTGTCTTTGTTTATTGCCAACAAATGACTATTGGCTCAACTATGGCTTGCTTATGATAGACAAAGTCTATTATCTACACATTGCTTTGAATTTGTTAGATATGATCTTTCACTTTGACAAAGTCTGTTATCTTTGCTTATGTAGACTTATTTGATATCCAATCTAAGTGCCTTGTTAGTCATGATGAGTCCCTATTATGGCATGGAAGATTGGGACATGCCAACAAAGATATGATAGAAAGACTGTACAAAAAGGTTCTTCTAGTTGGCTTACCCAAAATAAAGTTTGACAAAGGATAGTTGTGTGATGCATGTCTGAAAGGAAAGCATGCAAAAACATCTTTTTTAAAGCATGCAAAAACATCTTTCAAGCCAAACAAAGAAGTACACATGACTAGGCCACTTCAATTGCAACATATGGACTTAGTTGAACCAACTAGAACTAAAATTCTAAGAGGGAAACATTATGCATATATCATTCTTAATAATTATAGTACATATACTTGGGTAATTTTTCTTGCATCCAAGGATGAGGTTTTCTCATTGTTTGAAATCTTTTCCAAGTGAGTACAGAATATACAAAGCTTTCATTCTGTTGCCATTAGGAGTGATCATAGTGAAGAATTTGAAAATCATAAATTCAAAGCTTACTATGAAAATAATGGTATCTTTCAAACTTTCTCTATACTAAGAACATCTTAATAGAATGGAGTAGAAGAAAGATAGAACAGAACCTTATAAAAATGGTAAGGACCATGTTGAGTGAACATAATCTACCATAATACTTTTGGGCTGAGGCTATAAATACTGCTAGTTTTATTATAAATAAAATTCATACTAGGCTAATACTTAAAAAAACTTCATTTGAGATATATTATGATAAGAAGCCCAACATATCATTTTTCCATACTTCTGCCTATAAATGCTTTATTCTTAATAATGGGAAGGAAAACATCAGAAAATTTGATAGTAAATTTGATGAAGGAATATTTCTTGGCTATTCCATTTTTAGTAAAGCTTTTAGAATTTACAATTTGAGTAATAAAACTGTAGAAGAATATATTCATGTAAAATTTAATGAATCTTCTAACTATTTGAAAAGTCCAAAGAATCTTGATGATGAAGCAGAGAAATTTACAATTGATATGGAGAGAATAAACTTGCAAAATCAAGACAAACAAACTCCACAAACAGAAACAGTAAGGGATGGAGCTGACAGACAACTTGAATCATCCACCAGTGAGATACACAAAGAAGGTAACTCTTCTCTTCCTAAAGATTGGAGATTCATGCATGATCATCCTAAAAACCAAGTAATTGGTGATGTGTATGATAAAGTTAAAACTAGATCATTGTATCATCAAATATGTGGTAATTTTATCTTTATTTCTCAAATAAAGCCAACTTGCATAGACCATGCATTAAAAGATGAGAACTAGATTTTAGCTATGCAAGAGGGACTGGACCAATTTAAAAGAAATAACCTGTGGACTTTAGTTCGAAGACCAAATCACCAATCAATTATAAAAACCAAATTGGTATTTAGGAACAAACTTGATGAATCTGGATTGATAGTGAGACATAATGCAAGACTAGTAGTAAAAGGATATTTTAAAGAAGAAATTGATTTTGATAAATCATACACCCATGTTGCTTGGATAGAATTCATAAGAATGTTGTTGGAATTTGTATCCTTCATGAACTTTAAACTTTACCATATGGATGTCAAATTTGCATTTTTGAATGGTTTCATTAATGAAGAAGTATATGTAGAAAAACCCCCTAGGTTTGAAGACCCTCATGATCGTAACAATGTCTTCAAGCTCAATAAAGCCCTCTATGGATTAAACCAAGCTCCTAGAGCGTGGTATAAAAGGCTAAGTAAATTTTTTATTTAAAAAGGATTTTCAAGGGGTAAAGTAGACACAACTATCTTCATTAACCATGCTATGAAACACATTCTTATTGTACAAATACATGTTGATGACATTGTATTTGGAGCCACCAATGAAAAACTTTATCAAGAATTTTCTAAGATTATGTAGGGAGAATTTGAAATGAGTTTGATGGAAGAATTAAACTTCTTCTTAGAACTGCAAGTAAGGTAGACCAAGGAAGAAATTTTCACCACCAAGTTAAATATATAAAGAAATTGCTAAAAAAATTCAATCTTAAAGATGGAAGAAAATATGGAACTCTAATGAGCACTTCCATCAAATTGGACAGGGATAAAAGAGATAAATCTATTTGCCAAAAGCTTTATAGAAGTATGATAGGATCTCTATTGTATCTCACTACTATTAGGCCAAAGATTATGTTTAGTATATGCATGTGTGCTACATTCCAGTCAAACCCTAAAGAATCGCATCTTATTACTGTTAAAAAAATTTTAGATACCTTTTAGACACTCCAAATCTTGGTTTATGGTGTCCAAAAGATTCAAACTTTGAGTTAATTGGGTACTCTGATGCTGACTTTGTGGGACATCGATTAGATAGGAAGAGTACCTCAGAGACTTGTCAGTTTCTTGAAAACATGATTATATCATGGTTCTCTAGGAAGCAAACATTTGTTGCACTATCAACCACCAAAGCTCAATATGTTGCAGTTGAAAGTTATTGTGCATAGATTCTATGGATGAAATAGTAACTTAGAGATTATGGTTTAAATTTGCTAATACACCCATTGGATGTGACAAAACTAGTTATATAATTCTGACTAAGAATCTTGTTATGAATTCTAGATCTAAGCATATAGAAATCAAGCATCACTTCATTAGAAATCATGTCTAGAATCACAATGTTTGCTAAGAATATGTACTAAGTAAAAAATAGTTAGTAGACATCTTGACTAAGTCACTCTCAGAGGAGAGATTTTTCATGATTAAAAGGTAATTAGGAGTGATAGATCCATTTGCATAATGAAAATCTCTTGATCATCACTTTATACTTTATATGATTTGGATGAATATCTTAAATACTGATGCTATAAATGTGTATATGCTCTATAAATTAAAACATTTCAGACATAGATTTTTCTATACATAACTATTCATGTACCAAATCACATTTGAACCTTGCTCAATCTCACTTTCAGGCACAATCCTTTATGTCCAGAAATATGTTTCTAGACTTCGCCACACCATCGCTATGTTTGTATTTTAAAGTTCTATTCATTGTCTTCTCAAACCTCTAAAACTCCTATTTACAAGAGTAAATGTCATTTTCATGAAGGAATTAAAACATTCCTTGCTGGCATTCTTATCTATTGACTAAAACTTAGCAAACGTTTATTATAAAATCCATTAAAAATCTACTAGAACCTCATAGAATCCCCCTTTCAAACGACTTATTGTTAGCAGCTGTACTTATTTAACTCATCCTCATCCTCTCTCTACCAATGCAAAAGTGAAAACCAGACAAAGTTCCATCTATGTGATAGACACCATGAGTAGAGGAATTGAAAAAGAGATGTATGCAAAAAAAAGTTCATCGAAGGGAAGTAAAGTAAACAAAGTAGTGGTTATGATGTTTTGGATTAGAGATCATTCTTCTATTGCATTTACTAGATCTCATGATGTTTTTGAAGAAAAAAGGCTTGAATGAAGATGTATAAGAAATATAATGGTCTTTTTAAACTGTAAGAATCATCTTCATAGGAATCCAAAGGTAAAACTTTCCAGGTTACCACCTTTTGTGGCCTAGGATTAGGAGGAAGAAGTAGCACCAAAAGTAATCCACTTCTCCCCCATCCAAAACTTTGAATCCTCCAATGTGACCTTCTAAGCATATTGAACACATGCCTATGCATGATTCCAAATGCTTTGAAGGATCCTAATCGGGATCTACCACAATCTCTCCAATCCCACCTTTTTTTTCTATCCATCTCATCCTTGTTATACCTTTTTTGACATTAGTAAAGCACTCTATTTGTACTAAAATATTTTTTAGTGTATCGTTGTTTGTACTAAAATGAAATTGAATAAAGTCTTCTTCATTAATTCTAAGCATTTCACTATCTATATTGGATACTTTTTATACACTTTTTGATAATGACAAAAAGGGGGAGAAATACTTGTATGATTACATAATTATATGATATAAAAAGTTGTAAAATCCGGTGCACTCATTCAAGGGGAGGAAACACTAAGTCAGGCAGAGTTATGTCATATATGAATTATCTCAAATTAGTTCCCATGTATGTTCTTGTTTTATCTATTTAAATGAAAATTCACTTAGATATTTTGTCATCATCTAAAAGGGAGAGATTGTTGAACCAAACCTCTTTACTAGGCTTGAGTTTGATGATGAACATATTTAAACAGCTAAGTTTTGATGATAAGCAAAAGCACATGAGTAAAAGTTTAAGCTACTTATCATTACTTCCCAAGTGTGCAGTAATAAATAATATATCAGAGAAATAGCATAAGTGAACAACGCATGTAAGACTATATCAAAGACAAAATCCACAAATAACTAAAACTTCAAAGAAGTAGTATATGAAATAACTCCTACACATGCTTCAAAAACACTATCAAAGTCATCCAGACTTATGTTCAAAGACATAGAACAAGACCTAGAGATTGCTAAACAAGAAGTAAAGACATTGGATCTAAGAAGCCATTTTTGAACATAAAATCTAGATACAAACACCATTGAAGACTAAAGAGAAGAATTTGTCCAAAAATCCAAGTCCAAAAATCGTATGTGCTAAATCCTGGACATAGCAATAGTTGAAGAAGCAAGACTAAAATATTAACCTTGGACATAGCAAACTCAACTTTAGACATAGCTAGGATCAAGTCTCAAATTTAATTCTAGATATGACTATTTAAACTCAGACATGATGGTTCACTTTGAGACATGGCCAAATAGTCAATTTCTAGTTTAATGAGTTAAGCAAGTCCAAAAACTTAACTTTGGACTTAGAAACTAAACTTAGACATGGCTCAATAGATCTTAGACATGAAAACTCAGGAGAAAGCTTCAATGGACATAAAATCCTATTGATTTACTCGCATTAAATGAACATCATCTTCTCCAACGGGTAGAATTCAAATTCAACTATTAAAGAAGTAAAGAATTAGATATCTTTGATAAAAGAAAAAGAAGAAAAATAAGAGCATTTACTCTCAAACATTAATTTTTCTTCCAACTCCACAGTGCTAGAAAGCTATCTTCATTCAAAGCATATTCTCTATACCAACTTAAGGGTGTTTAAAATTTTTTATATTTATTGCTATACATTTTACTACTATATTTAATTGTATAAAAACTTAGCCTATGTAAGAGACATTTATTATTGTACATTCTCTATTAAATTGGATAGCAAGCAAGGGGCTTGCTGACCAGGCATAAGTTTGGTGGTTAGCTTTGGAAACCAACTGGGTAAAGTTTGTTGGCGAGCTTTTGAAAAACCAACCTATGTATAAGTTTGCTAATGAGCTTCTAAAAAATCAACCTATGTAATAGTTTGTTGGTAAGCTTGGGAAAACCAGCTAGTAATTAGTGGAACCTGAGTATAGTGAGTGAGACTAACTTAGAGAAAGGAGCAGGTGCTGTGTTGTGGGCTGAACCTCTATTAGATATCTATGTGCTCTATGCTGCATGATTCATCTCTTAATTATTATAATACTTTAGTTTATATTGGCCAAAATTTTAAAAGCTCAATTCACCCCTACTCTTGAGCTACCTTAGGATGGGACCAACAATAATGACTTTAGTATTTTCTTCGCCAACTTGAGCTGTTCATACTTCTCTCCTAAATTCTTTAGCCCATTTATTATCTCTTGGGATCTTCCAAACATGTTTAAAATTGACTTCGTCTCCTTCATTCTGAAAGATTCATATTCTTTTACAAGAAGATTTATTTTAGTTTATCTTACTTATTTATGCCTTCATGTGCAAACTGTAGTTTATCCCAGATTTTCTTGGCAGTATCATAAGAGGAAATCTTATCAAACTTAGAGGAAGTAAGGGTGTAGTAAAGGTAGTTATTTGCCTTGACATTTCTATTAACTGTTTGGATATCCTCAGCGGTATACTTGTCTTTTGAATTTAGGATAATCATCTCATCTTTGATAGTTAGCCACAATTGATAGTCTACAACAATAAAAAAAAATTCATTCTCATCTTCTAGTACTCATAATTTGTGTCATCAAATAGTGGGGGTCTAGAGGTGGATTGACCCTCAGTTGAAGTGTTGTGGAAGTAGTTAGCTACTAGGATCTCTTCATAAGTTATATACATTAGTATGTAAGAAATAACAAGTGAAGTCTGATCTGATACCAATTGTTTATCTCTAAATAATATTTGCTTAGGAGGGGGGATTGACTCTTTAAAAATTTTGGCCAAGTTCAAAAGGTATTGTTGAAATAAAATAGGAAAGATAACATAACACATTGAGATAATGGTTTTTATAGTAATCTAGCACTTAACCTGAATACTTACTCCACTTCTCTTAGTTTGCCTCTCCTGCTAAGCTCAAGTTCCACTAACACTTGTTGGTTTTCAAGCTCAACAAAAAATTTATACCAGTTGATTTTCAAAGCTCACTAATAACTTATAAAAGTTAGTTTTTAAAGCTCACCAACAACTTATACAAGTTAGTTTTCAAATCTCACTAACAACATATACAATCTTTAGCAAGTTTCCCTACTTGTTGTTCACTATAAGATCCAAGCCCCTTGCTTGCAAAAGAGAAAATAATAAGTAAATGTGTACAAAAATGAATGTCTCTTAATAGGTAGAGTGTACAAAATTTAGTGATAAAAGCATAATAAATATAGTAGTAAAGAACAAGAAAGATTAGATTCCAAGTGTTGTTGATTAATTTACTTTGAATGCTTGTTGGAATGTAGCACAATGGAGCTAATCTTGGTAATTAAATTTGGGAAGACTCAGTAAATGCTTGAGTAAATTTTGTTCAACTTTTCAACTCTAACTTTTCTGGCTTTTCTCCTAGATGTTTAAAGTTTTCTTTTATAAGTTGTGGAAGACACCTTAGCTATAGTGATTATTTTTTGTAGCTTTTTGACCATTTGAAGAAGGGCATTTAAAGCTTTGCCATGAATTTTCTTCTTTTCTTTAGCTTTAGAACTTCTGAGATTAGTTTTTAGAACTTTTGAAGTTCAACTACTTGTTAGTTACTATTGTGCATTTAATGCAGAACTTTTGAGACTCTTCTTCTAAACTTCTAAGCTATGGTAATGTCAAAATTTTTATAAGGCCAAGCACTTCAAATTCTTCTGAAGGTTGAATTTTGCATCTAACACATTCATCATTCATATTTTGCTGCTTAAAAACTTTTGAAGTGTTTCTGATATAATTTTTGCATTTTGTCTTTTTGAGGATGCCTCTGAAGAGCTTTTGAATTGCTTCCAAAGAACTTTTGAGGTTAATTTCTGAAGTTTGAATTATGCCTCTTATATGCTTCTTAAATCTTTTCCTTTTGAAGTTACCTCTGACAGCCTTCTGTATTACTTCTAAAAATCTTCTCATAATGTCTTAAGTTCAAAAATGTCTTCTGAGTTTATTTTGTATCACTATTATTGATCTTTTGATACACCTTTGAGACTTAAAAGCATTTCTAAAGTTCTTCTACTGAACTTCTAATTGCATCTAAAAGAAGAATAATATCATACATGCCATGACTTATCCTTATGTTGAAATATCAAACTCCAAATGTCTACATATTTCAATTAAACTGGGGGAGTTTGAAATTGAATCTAAATCATTAACACATTCTTTAAATGTCACAAGTCTTTAAGTTTTTTGATCATCAAAAACGGAGAGATTGTTAGGATTATGTATATGATTTTGATGACAACAAGATATATTTTAGACCTAATATATGCTAATAATCTTGATTAATTTAGGATGCTTAAAATGTAGTCAAGTATGCTTGAAGATGTAGGCCTTCTATTGGAAAATCATTTATGCAAGCATGTTTGCAAATCATTTAAAAATGAATAAAATCATTATGATTCACATTGCAATTAACTTGGTTTATCACATTATATTGTGTTGGATCATGTTTACAATTGTTAGGATAAAAGTATGTGTTTCATAAAATGATCATCTCATATGCAAGAAAAAATGTGCCTAAATGAGTTTATCTTTTCTAAAACATGATTAAAATTAATCATTCATGCTTCACAACTTATGCAAATCATGTGTGAATGAACATATGTTGATATGTAATGAAAAATGTCAAAGTGCAAAGTGCAAAATGTCAAGTACAGGACCACAACTACCTGCAGTTACTGTCTACCAATTTCAAACAAAGAAATTCATTGGAAGAATGTGCTTGTTGCTTAGGTGCTTGGCCTAATCGCCTGCAAGCGGACAACAAAGTGGATGCAATAGTTTTTGCAAAAAATTGACCTAATCACTTGGTGCAGCCACCTGCCGACTTTCAACATTTGAAATTTTGATCTTTGCAGGTGATGTAAATGCTACCCGACTACTTCCAATGTTCAAATTTTTGAAGATCTATTTATAGGGAAATGTTGGGACATTTTAAGGGTTAAAGAAGCAACAAGATTGAGCTTAAACCTTCCATAAATCCTTATAATCTTTGGGCAAGGCTTTTAACCTACAAACATTCATTCAAGAGCTTTAACTTTCTAAATCTTCAAGGCCATCTTCTTCAAGTGCACAACAGGAAGAGCTTCTACAACATGAAGAGCTTCAACCATTTAAGTCTTCCCTAATGCTTCATTGAGACACCGTGAAAAAGTGTAAATCTTTCATTTGTTCTTTTATTTGTGTATTTCCCTAACTTAGTTAAGAAGAGCAGAATTGGTTTGTTGGACTGTGTATCATAACCAGTTTGCTAAATTATTTATACTCCCTAGAGTTAAAATCTAGAAGAATGCAAGAGGCATTAGTTTATGCCCCTTAGAGCTGAAATCTAGAAGAGTTCAAGGTGCACTAGTTTATGCCCCCTAGAGCTGATCCAAAAGAGTGCGAGTGACACTATGTTTATTTCTCCTATAGCTGATCTAGAAGAGTGTAAGAGATACTAGTCTATACCCCCTAAAGCTAATCTAGAATAGTGCATGTGGCACTAGTTCATGCCCCTTAGAGATGGAATCAAGAAGAATGTAGGGTGCACTATTATATTCCATTATATGAGATAGTAGAACCCAAGGCACAAGGAAAGTGTGCTCTTAGAAGAGTGGAGTAGAGAAGGTTGCTTGTACCACTATAAAATATTATATTTCTCTTGTGTGATCACTTAATTCCCTTTCACTTTATTACTTTATTACTTTATTATTTATTTCATATTGCATTGCATACAAGCATGAAAGAGAAAAATTAATTTAATTGGGGTTTAGCAAGAAATTTTTATAACCCAATTCACCCCTCCCCTCTTAGGTTAAGCCACCCAACAGGGACTAATAGTATCATTGTTTAATTAGGGTTAAGGAGCCATTTCTTTAGGTCTACTTGGAATTTGGTAGGCAGTTAAACACAAATGCACCTCGTCTTATACATCTTTTTCTTCTTCTTCCTCTTTACGATTAAATTTACAACATTCTACTGAATTTATATTTTTCTTTTTTCTTTTTAATAAACTCCTATTTCTCCCAGTGACAGTTTTCATAAATTCTTTATTGTTATAATAAGTACAAAAAGAGGACAAAATAAAAAATGGAACAACATACAAGATTTGTCATTTTGAGAATGAATCAAACAATTTCCATTTTTATTGATTTTCCTCAATTGATTTTGCTATGTACATAAAAAAATTATATGTTCACATCCCAAACCACAAGTGGTCCTAATAACATCTCCAAAATGGAAGAAAACCCTTGATTAAAAGGAAAAGTACCATGCATCTTAGAAATCCAAAAATAAAACACACACTCTCTCTCAAAATAGATGTGTGTTGTCTTTGAGATCGCCAAGCATATTATGATGACTTGATATTTAGGACATCACCTCAAGTCAATGGGTGGATAGGATGACAAGGCTCTAGACTGGGTTGCTATACACTGGTTTAACTTAGAAAATGGGTGTTTTGATCCAATTGGTTTGTCCTGGGTGAAATCAAGACCAAGTGATTTCTGTTGTTTAGACTATAAGAAACCATAGAGACAGTAGATGTTTTGTAACCTAATTGGCATACCCAGAAGGACTCAGGACCAAGTGATCTCTATTATGTTTAGACTTGAAAGAGATCAGAAGAAAATAGGTGACCTAGGTTTTATTCAGCTTTCTCTCATTACCTATGAGAAGCTTAAGAAGAGTGGGCCAGGTTAACTAGGTTTAGCATGGCTCTCTCAATTGCCTATGAGAAGCTTAGGAAAAGTGAGATTAGTATGGCTGAATTTGGTTTGGTTCTCTCAACTACCCATGAGAAGCTTAAGAAAAGTAGGCCAAGTTAACTGGGTTTGGCTTGGCTATCTCAATTGCCCATGAGAAGCTTAAGAAAAGTGGGACCAGGACAACCGGATTTGGCTCGGCTCTCTCAATTACCCATGAGAAGCTTAGTATGACTGGGACCAGGATGACTGAATTTGGCATGACTCTCTCAATTACCCACGAGAAGATTAGGAAAAGTGGGCCAGGTTAACTAAATTTAGCTCGACTCTCTGAATTGCCCGTGAGAAGCTTTGGAAAAGTAGGTCGGTATAACTGGATTTAACTATTTTGATGAATGATATATGCTAAGGTTTGACTCGGTGAGTCATGACTCATTGACTCGGTGAGTCATGACTCAGTGACTCGGTCCTAGACATAGGCTTTGGGATAAGTTGATGAGTGGTGTTTGCTAAGGTTTGACTAAGTGAGTCATGACTCAGTGACTCGGCCCTAGACTTAGGCTTTTGAATGAGTTGATAAGTAGTATTTTTCAATATCCCGTGAAAAACAGCAAGCGGGTGATCTCTACCGTTTATACTGTGAGAAATCGAAGATCCAGATTGCATGAATTAAGCCTAATTGCAATTTGAGTTAATAAAGCCTAATCATGGTTCGCACTAATGACTATGATTAGTACTAATAGTTTTTTAATTGATTTAAGATAATGTCATTAGTTTCCTAATTTATATGGCACTTAGATTATTTAGTCAGGGTATTTAGTCAGGGTATAAACATGTTTTAGTGTGTCTAATCGGACATTATCCTATTGTTTATTAGTTGTATGGGACCCACCATTACCACAACATGGGTGGGACTGATGTTTATACCATGGTGGAGCCATGGCAGAGTGCCCTCAGGCACTAGAAAAATTACCAGTGGCTAAAGGCCACTAGTGTCAAGTGAGGCACCTGCCTCTTGAAGATTCCTCAAGCTCCTCCTGCAAGTTTTCTCTCCAAAAGAATTCTCCTCAAAAAAATTCCTCTTTTCTTAAGAGGGAGGGGTATTTATAGGCTTGAGTTCCTCTGGGGGTAGTGTAGGCATATCAGCTTCCACATGGGGGCATTCTTGGGATGTCAGCTTCAACATTGGGGGTATTTTAGAAATTCTTGGAAATGATACTATATCACCATTTGGGGTGTTTTGGAAATTTCTGAAAAATGAGTCCAGCTTCACCAATTGGGTAGTTTGGGAATTCAGCTTCACCATTGGGGCAGTTTGAGAATTTTTGGAAAATGGGTTCATCTTCACCATTTGGGTAGTTTAGGAATTCTAGCTTCACCATTGGAGCATTTTTGGCATGCTAGCTTCACCATTGGGGTAGTTTGGGAATTCCTACTTCACCATTGGGGCATTTTAGGAATTTAAGTTTTGCTTAGACTTTAATTAATGTAATTTCCATGGAATAGTAACTATACATTTATCACCCCAAAATGATGTGAGTTTTCTTCTCCCCAAACCTAATTAATTCCATGCATGTCTAAGTGGATACCATGCAATCAAAATATGATCTCTTATTTTATTTTGTTTTGTTTTGTTTTGAACAAACTCTAGCTTCCATTCTGATATTCTCAATTGCGTACGTGGTAACTGAGATGGTGGTTGCACTAATGGGAGTGGTAGTGAGCAGCGTCTTCAATTGCACAGTCTGAGGGTTGTCCCAACTGCATGGGTAAAGATTCTACCCATTGGATACTGACAATCATCTGTTTAATTGTGTAGACAAGGGCTTCTTATGCTATGCAGTTGTATGGGCAACTATCTACATGGTTTTCATTTGCGCAGTTTGGTCTGCATGGTTTTGGGAGAGGTTCATTGCACGGTACGTTAGCGACGATGCAAAAACTTCTCTACTGCACACCATTGTCTACTGCACCAGCAAAACCAAGGGGAAATGCATTTCATTGGCGTAGCACATCCACACCATCTTCTCTGCATGGCACGTCAGCACTAAGCTAAAGGCATTAGCTGCTCGGCATGTCGTCTGTGTGAAGAGGCTTGCTGCCGCTGCCCATCCCATCTGCGTGGGTAATAGGAGGGTGTCTTGCTTGTGCGGAAAAAGGTATTGTCCAATGAATAAAGTCTACTCCTGACTGCCTACGTTGTTTCATTTGAATCCTTGGATCACGTAGGTGGATGTCTTGGATTGTGCAAGTGAAGACTCGTTAGTTATGGTAGACCAACGATTTCTAAGACATGTTCGGAGGCCTGGCATTCAAACCCATTTTTTCTACATACGTTCACATCTACGTGCCCTCCTACTGGATCCCGCTGCATGTCTGCGAATCTTTACTAGATCCGAGCATCACTGCCGCTTGGACAGGCTATTGCTGGTGATGTTTCTTTTCAACTGCATGGCTGGACTAGAGAACACTTCGTTTTCTTGACTGCAGAAATAGGACATGCTCTACCTACACGTATAGGAGTGGTTGCGTAGTTTGGAGGGTGTTTTAGCTACGCAGATTGGGAAATGCTTCAATTGTGCGAACACCCTGATTCCACAAAGCTTGTCTGAACAAAATCTTGTCTGAGAAGTTTTGGATGTCATGCAATTTTATCACCTACATGCAACATCATTGTAATCGTTGGACCATTTTTGCCATCTTCGTAGGCTTCTCTTCAGCTTGGTTGCATGGGTCTGCTTCCAGCTGCATGGCACGTCAGCAGCTACTTGCCTGAAACAAACTCCCTCCATGACATGTCATCGCAAGCTGAAGATGTTGCCAATGTCCTGACCTGCATGGCTCCACTCAGACAGGCTAAAGCGGTTCATGTCAAGGGGAACCTCGATCTGATCAAGGGAGAAAGCTACAGCCATCCTCGTCCCTTGCATTGATGCTAGAAATGTGGCCAATCATCTCTCAACAATGTTGCCTCCTTGCAAATGGACCGATCCTAGCTACCATGCCGACGACTTGCTATCTCGATGCTGATGACCGTCGAACATTGCTCCTCCAGTGAATCAGTCCAGTCCTCTACCGTGTCTATTTGCCACTGATGCAACTAACGATGATGTGCCCTTCTTTCTTGCTACTAGTGATGCTGCCGCCATACCCTTCTTGCTATTGAGCAGGACTAGCTTAGATCTCCATCTTCTGCTCACCGCTGATGGTTGATGAAGTCATCGTCTCTAATTTCTCTCTTTCAAACAGACTCCTTTGTTTTTGGCTAGGAAATACCAAAGACCCATCTACATTGGCCACAAACTGCCACTATGCTATTATCACCATGTTTTTGCAATTGCCCGTGCCTTTGTCTCATGGGTCCACCTGGCTTTTGTAGACAGCAGGGGTGATGAATGCTTCACAACTGCTGACATTGCCTCCTCTGCTAGTCTTGATTTTTTCCTACTATCTTCCACTAGTGTAGGTTGACACCACGGCTGCCACCATTGAAAACCACATCATCTTCTCCAAACTTGAGAGCTGAGACGCCATCATGAATAGTTGCATCTCATGTCGTCTCTTGCTGTGGAAGCAGTGTGATTGCTATTGCTTGGTGACAAGGATTTTATTTTAGACCCAACAAATGTCCCCAAGTGGCTGACACTATGGGTAACTACATGACCATGTAGGCACGGTGGTTGACACCATTCGACTCAAAAATGTTTGGCAAAAAAATACTCTTGCAATATTTTTTCAACAAGTTTGGCAACCCAACTGATAATCGGGTGTAACGATTTAAAATTATAGTCATTTTGTTTTTCATTTTGAAACCAGAAGATGTGGCAGTTTATTTCTTGTATAGGAAATCCATCAAAAAGCTTGTTGAGTTTTTTTCTTTTTTGGATTTCATTTGGAAATAAAGCTGCAATGAGTAGCTTTATTGGTCTTTATAAGCTCATTCTCCTCTCCATCCAAAGCAAAGCATTTTTCTTTAGCAATGTTGATAGATACCTTGTAGTTGATCACTAATTTGATAGGTTCTTTTTAAACTCATAATCTTTTCTCCCATTTCTTGCAAATGGAAACATGGTTTCAAACTTAAGCAGGCTTAAGGTTCTTCAACATTCTTGACAGGTTCTTTTAGAACTCAAGATCTTCTTTGTTCAGAAGTGGAGTTACATTCTATGAAGCTCGTCATCTTCTTCCATTAGCATTTTCTCTTAATAGAGGTTATTCTTCAACCATCTTCCTCATTACTTTATTTTCAATTGCTGCTGTTATAGTCCATTGTTGTTGCTGCCCGGGCTTAGGGAACTCCCCTTTTCATTTTTTTTCAAATAGGTGGGCTCTACGATTGTTGCATCATGGTGCTTCCATGAAATGTATCCCCTCTTTTGGATATTAGATGACTATGTGAAAAAGGCCTGTGATCAGCAGCTATCCATTATTTCCATTGCTGGGCCATTCCCTCTACTCTCTTTTTTTTTTTTATTTCACTGCTCTTCCACCATGGCTGAGGAAGATGGTAGCATGGAATGAGAGTGTTTCTCTCACGTAGGTCATCAGAATGGGACCCAACGCCTCATGCGTGCAAACCAAAACTGGGCTTATGTGCATTCGCGCAGTCTGGTGGAATGCGACCTCAGCGGAAGATGCGAGTCCACAGAACAGGGTCCAGGCACGAGTTGTGGGTTGGTGGAGGCGATTCTAGCTCACAGCAGGCTAGCTAGCTACAAGCCTAAACAAATCAATTTGTTGGGCAGATCCCAAATGGGCTACTTACTAGGCAGAAACTAGGTGGGCCAAGGGAAAGAAACGCTTGGGTAGTAGAGGAGGGAGACCCAACTTTTTTGCATGGGCTAGCTAGGTGGAGCCCAATCCTACATGGCACTGGCTAGATGGAGCCTAGCTCCTGGCTGTGGGCTGACTTGGTAGAGTCCAATTTGCTTGCTTAGGCCTAGTTGCCAAATGGGCTTGCAAAGGGAAGGCTTTATGGGCTGGCACCAAAATGACCCAAACCAACTAGACTGGTACAAAGAAAACAACCCAAGCACAATGGATTTCAAATGCATCGGGCCCACATGAAAACTCAAGATGCATGATTTTCTCCGTAGGAAGCCCAAAACTATAAGATTTTTTCATTGAAAATTTTCCAAAATTCATGATGTTTGTAGGAGAAATCTCAAAAAATGGAAAATTCTCAAAATTCATCATTATATTGGTAAATTCCCAAAAATTCACATTCATGTTGAAAAATTTCCCAAAATTTCATGTTTTTATTGAAAAAATTCATGGTTTTGTTGCATTCATCATTCTTATCTTCATCTCTTGTGGATAGCATGCTTTCTTTCATTCTACAACTTGTTAACTCATTGATCTTAAACCACTTCATTGATTTAGGTGGTTTACTTGACAGGTATGGATTCCAACAATAGAGTGGCTTCCCCCTCCTCTACATCTCCTGATTGTGTAGATTTCAGTGATTCTTCAGTCAGGCTAGATAGTTTAAGTCATGCTCCTTGTGATCTTGATTTAGTTTTCACAAGAGCGGATAATGAAGCGATGTTGGCCCACTCCCTGGCTAGCAGTTCCATTCCAAATCTTCCTATTACTGAGGCAGTTCCTCTATTTGATGTCACTCTAAGGCAAGACGTAGGAGAGTCAGGAAGTGGCTTGGAAGAAGGGGAAATTCCTGTTGCAACACAGTGCCAAGAGGAAATTTGCATTGAACAATAGTGCCATGGGGAAATTCCTGTTGCACCCTAACACCAAGGGGAAATTCCTACTATGCCACCATGCTAAGATGAGGTCCCTATTGTGCCACAGTGCCAAGAGGAAGTTCCTATTGCACCACCATGCCAAGGGGAAGTTCATGTTGTAGCTCAGTGCCAAGAAACGTTCCTATGGCACCGCAACACTAGTCACAACAAAAACGGAAGAAGCAAAAGAAAGGTGGTGACCCTCATCTTCAAAGTGCTATCCATTATTATCAGGTTAAGGAGATAGATAAGGGTTTCTTTGTTTGGCTAAATGCAGTGGTCTTAAAGCAAAAACTTCCTAGTTTTGATAGTGACCTCCCACGTCATTCTCTGATATGTCACTTTTCCATGATAAATGTGAAAACTAAAGAAAGCTCTTTTGCTCTCTGCTCTCAATCTTGCTTTGTGTATAGAAAAGATGTTGAGAGCACTTATCTATCTGCCAATGCTTTTGTGTATTACTATGAGAAGGATCACTTTGACGGCTATGTCCTGTCTCCCATCAAAGAGATGTTGGATCCTCATGAATACTCTGTGGAGACCCCTCACTAAAGGGCAACAATTCTTTAGGGTTATAATTTTGTTACTGATGGTGAAAGAGGCTGATTCAAGGGTGGTTTACCAAAGAATAATTTCTTTAAACCTTGCCTAGAGTAGATAGCAGTAACAAACAAAAGCATCCTTTGTCAGGCTGGCATTTATGATGTGATTCTTTGCAATCATGGTCCATTCCACCGGCACATGGAAGCCATGTGCGGCTTCATTTAGTTTTGGTCTCAGATGACCAATTCCTTCCATTTTCCTTATGGTGAGATGAGCATCATGCTGTGGGACCTCAATGTTGCTTGTAAGTTGCCTATCATTGGAGAGCCTTTTGATTTCTACCTCCCACCGAATGAGGATTTTAGAGAAAGTAGCTTAGGTTATCGCATCTTGAATATAATGAGTAAATTAAGACAGTCTGGCACTAAGATTTCCTGGATAGGCTAGGCATAATTGTTTAGAAGGATTTCCAATCGCAATGCTCAAAGATGTAAGATGCCAGTATCTGAAGATTAGGCCAAATGGAATATTTGGGCTGATGAAGCTCTTTTGAGCAGTATCGCCCAAGAGGAAGAATTAGTCTTATTCCTTATGCTGTGGCTTTCTATCATTTTCTATCCTTCATTAGCACATGATCATTGCATCAACCTCTTATGCTTAATGCCAACTCTTCAGCTTGCCGAAGGTAAGAGACTGTCCATGGCTCCTTGCATATTATACGACATCTATTATTGGCTAAATGACATGGTCTTATATCATTCTGGGTTAGTCACGTGCACTACTTACTTCCCAATCCATTTCTTTATAGCCTAGTTAGGACTTTATTTCCCCTGAATTTATGGGGTTGACTAGCCAACTCAATTTCCTAGTGAAGGTATATTATTGGGGAAGTTTTTCACTACCATTTTCAGTAACATACGATTTGATGAAGTGACAGATCGGTTAGTGAAGCTACACAAGTTTTCTTAAGAGATATTTTTACTTGATTTGGTCAATAATCCTTTGGGATTTGAGGGGAAAGGCAAGGATGAAACCTTTGGCAAGATTAATGATTTCATCATTTCTTTACAAGCTTGCTTGCTTCCTCTTTGGGAAGGCTCCAGATTTTGGGTTGAACCATATTTCCCAAATCGTTTTGCCAGGCAGTTCGGTTATGACCAAGAAATGTCGGGTCGCATCATATTTATATCATGAGAAGAGTGTATAATAGGACTAGGTCTAGCTTGGTGGTATCCACTATCATTTCTTTTTACCTCTACATTTCGAGATTATGACTTTTCTTGCCTAGTCTAGCCTAAAGAGTCTATGTGACCAAGGACTACGGTTGGTGGTATAGCACCAATGGGGGCAAAATCAGTAGGGAAATGCCTCCCTAATTATGGTATGTTTGCTTACCGTCCATTGACATCCTCTTTCATACTTGATATGCCTGAGAATGTCTTCTTGGGGGCACAATGGGCCATGGATTTTGAGAGGTCATCCACTTTTCCACAACGAGTTTTATGGTTAGATGAACGTCATCCTCATCAAAATATTCATCACACTGATATGGTGAGTAGATATACCCTGCAGGTGAGTATATCTGGATAGAGCCGATAACTCCTAAACCAGCTCCTTATGTCCCTCCACATTATGCTTAGCAAATTGCATTGATCAATATGCCTCTTTTAAGGGAGGAAATGACCAAAGAAAAAGCTAATGCAAAGGCAAGGCTGGAACGGTACTTGGCAGATTGTACTCTAGTATGATTCCATGATAAGGCTCCTCGGCCTTTAGTTCCTCTAAGAACAACCTTGTCTCGAAAGAAAGGGACAGAATCTAGTAATGTTGCTGAAAAGCAGGATGAGAAGGAAAAGATTAGCCGAGGATTGTCCAAGCCTCCTCCCCCGAGAGTGACCAAAAGTGTGATTTCGCACCGCTAAGCAGCTCCTTCAGTTCCGTCTCTCAAGAAGAGTACAAAGGTAGTAGGGAGTAAAGAGGCTTCTGCTCTAGTCATCAAGAAGAGCAAGAAGATGGTAGCTAATGAAGAGGTTCCCGCTCCAGCTGTTAAGAAGAGCAAGAAGGTGGTAGCTAACGATGAAGTTCTTATTCCAACTATCAAAAGCAGCAAGAAAGCAATAACTAGTGAAGAGGTTCCTATCTTACAAAAGAGAACCACTACTTTTGAGAGCTCGACCACAGATCAAAGGAAGAAGGCCAAAGTAAGTCGAAAAGTGCCTAAATCTCTTCCTAGGAGTATGCTTCCTTATGAGACAACTCCTTCTACCTTATCGTATTCCAGACTCATTGAGGCATCAGGGCAATTAGTGAAAGGTTTTGGTGCATCTAATGGGGAAGATATCGAAGCTGTTGCTACTGAAGGGATTCTCATGGAGATGCCTACCAATTAACTAGGCTCTATTGATGCATTAGTAGGAGACCAGAGGGAATCATCGCTTAATCTCTTTGATTTGTATGAGGTTATTCATCAGCTTGGTGATATTCTTTTTCCTCTTTCTCCATTATCTC